>JAPKLY010002365.1:0-25941 GCA_026898435.1 Prunella vulgaris | reverse complement strand
CCTAAGTATAGTTATTCAGGATAAAATAGTTCAGGATTGTTAGGTTAGAAATTCAGTACGGGAGGACCATACTGAAGACTAAAGAATATTGGTGTCGACCCAATTTACTGAAGTCTGAAGTGTAATCCATCCTGAAGAAGTCAGTCAGCCTTACTGAAGACTGTCTGTTCTGAATATGAAGATCGAAGCCTGCTGATCCACCTTGAAGACTATCCTGAAGTACCATTGGCTGATGTTTCTACTGAATACACTAAGCATATTCAGGACAGAACTCAGTCAGTGAAGAGTAAAGTGTTACCTATCAGGCTGTGCTGAATGCACTTAGGACCTGACTTAGGCCTTTGTTCAGTTCACCTGAATCCTGTATGCCCGAAGCAAAAAGGTTACACATACTGGGCTGAATAACCTATCAGGCTGTGCTGAATGCACATAGGACCTGACTCAGGCCGTGGTTCAGATCACCTGAATCATGTAAGACCAAAGCAAAAGGTTATTCATGCTATGGGACAAAGAGACAAAGAGAATGTCAGTAAGACTCCATTAAAGACACGTTCAGACTGAGTTATTAACAAGAGACTCAGAGCATTGAATGTACGAGGAAGGATAAATGTCTGAAGGTCAACTAGCCGTTATAGCGGAGAGCCAATGATCTTTCGACACGTATGCACGGAGTCTGTGCAGCATTTAATGCGGCATTTAATGCGTCTCAGAAGTTGCAGATGATGTGACAACTTGCCAGAATAAGCATGGCGGGTAGGTCAAACAGTATTTCTAGCCTGCAACTACTCTAAAATAGGAAAGATTTGATTTGATCTTCTCCAACGGATCTATTTCAAATCTCGCCTATAAATATGGAGAACCTTGCACCCATTCAAGGTTAACGGGAAATTTCCAAGAGAAAGCTCTCAAGAATCCAAGCATTCAAAGCATACTATAAACAACACTCTGCAATTAAATTTCCCTAGTGTTGTAGTAGGATTCACTCTGTATTTGCTTAGATCGATAGCTCTATTATTTAGCATTGTTTTGTATTGCTAGAGCTATCCTAGTTGGAAACCAAGAATACCAAACCACTCAAGGTGTGAGATTGGTTGGTTAGAAGGACTGAGACTTGTAAAACGCCCAGGGGTCAGTTCCTAAGAGAGGAAGTTGGCTACTCGTGTCCCTTGGCACGTAAAACCCAAGTACCTATCCTCAGGATTGCGAGGATAGCTTCCTGTTAAATCAGGTCGTGGACGTAGGAGTTGATTATCTCCGAACCACGTTAAAAAGTCCCCTGTGTGCTGATTTACTGTTCTGTTCGGGATCATAACTGTCATCATATTAAACTGAACATACTGCATTGTTTTTAACCTCAGGACTGAATCAATCATCCTGAATCTGAATACTGTGCACTCAGCCTTAACCACCAATTTACTAAGCAACTCAGAGAAAACGTTTTCAGAAACTAAAATGAGTGGAATCTAAGGGCTCACTTTCCGCACGTACTCTGGCTCACTGAGATAGTGGTCCAACTGACTCGCTTCTGAGCAGTCAGTAGGTTTGTTATCTCTACTGAGCTTCCGAGCACATTACTCACACTCAGTTTATCTAACTCGTTACTGAACCGTCCCTGCTGCCCCTGTGGACCTTCAGCATACTGAGTACTTCAGGGAATCCTGACTGAGTGCGTTAGAGCATTTTTCTGAGTCTTTCAGAAAAATCTGAAATCAGTGTATTCTCCCCCCATACACTGATTTAACTCGTTTCAGGACCAACATAATGCATTTTACTATGGTCTAAATCTTTAACCAGAGGGTATGAGGCTACACACAGGAACTCCCGCATTAATGAGTTTTCAGTAGACTTAACTAGGGGAAGGTTACTAGTATTTTATATTGCTAATTATGTAACTAATAATTGAGATTTTATTTAATTTAACTTTCTTTGTAATACTTATTTTCTTGTGGTCTAGAATGCATTTATGGTGATAAAAGTGGCCTTAGTTTTGTTTTTTCCTAAAGAAAAAGTAGATTTTTGATCAAATTTTTAGGTTGAGTTTTAATTTAAATTCTCAATTTTAAAATATCTCAAATTAAACTATGTATTTTTATTACTTTTTTAAATTAAAATTTAATTTATTCTTTTTGTCTCAATTTAAAATTCAAGTCATTTATTTTTATTTTTATTTAATTTTTTAAGAAAAATTAAAGCGTAATAATTTTTTATTTTAAGTTAAGATTTAAAATATAATTAATTAAATTAAAAAATTATAATTTTTATTTAATATTTGTATTCGACGTAATTAAAAAGATTTGTTTTTCATTTTATAGTTAGAAAAACTATTGTTAAATGAATGTCCAATACATGCATCAATTTTTTTTTTTTTTAATTTGATATATTATTGTTGATAGGCGAACTACTAATGAGTGATTACAAGATTAATTAACCAAGGTTGAAGAGCTCACCAACATGGCCCAGGGACACGTCACCAACCTTGACCAAGTCAACACCGAGAGTAGCGGAGGAGTTCGCCCACCTCGCATCAGATGCACGATGACATGTCAATAGTTGACCAACACCAGGAGAGAGATAGAGCTCGCAAGGGAGCTCGCCTAGAGTTCACCCACATCCATCAAGAGACAAGGCTGAAGTCCACCACTACCACACCATCCCAGAATGACACAAGACAATGGAGCTCGCCTAGAAGCTCGCCTAGAAGCTCGCCATAGTCCAGAGTAGAGACGACAACTATATTGGGAATTAGTAGTGGTGTAGTAGGACACAGTGATGTAATAGAAGTATAGTAGTGAGTAAGGGCAGGTGTTATGGACACTTGTCAGCACCTAAAGCCAAATAAGCTCATAAGGTGCCACCTTACAACATGCAAACCTATAAATAGGTCTCTTGTACACTCTTTCTCTCTCTAAGCTCATTATTCCACAAATACTTTCTCACTCTACTCTCTCTCTAAAACACAATCAAGAACACATTTTCTTTTGATTATTATTTGGTGGAATTCATAGATAATTACAGCCACTAAATCATCTCATTAACAAATTCCATCAACAATTTGGCACTAGAAAGAGGGCTCGAACCTTCGATTTCCAAAAATTCGAGAGAAAATTGAGTGAGTTGTGAAGAACATTTGAAGGTTTTCTTGAATATTCAACAAGAACATTTGAAGATACACTGTAAAACCCAGTTTCCAGCCTGATTCCCAGATTTTTTGGACTAAAACAAAGACAAAAAGGACTCTAAACGCATGTGTGTTAGTGGATAAACCAGATTCTGGAAAATCCACTTGCATGCAAGGCTAGAAAGATCCTTGAAGGACTTACCTTTGCTGGAAATTGATGAACTCAACGAACTACTACCCAAGCTCGACAATGTCTAAGGAGAATACCCACATTTCCGCGACCACCAGGAGGTGGAAGGGGCGCACTGCCAAAAAACAAACTGATGGGGAGACCTCTCACCAGCGAGCTCCCCAACGAACTGAAACCCAGCGAGCTCCTAAGCGAGCTGAGGCCGCTCCCGTAGCCTAAGATGGGTTGAACCCAGCTCTCCGGGACATTCTCAATGACCCTGGCGAGCTCCAGCGTACCATTGCTGCGCTTCAGAGACTGCAGCAGCAGCAGCAACAGCAGGGCGAGCTTGCCCGAGCGTCCCAGCGAGCTCCCACCAATACTGCCAAAGAGCAGACTACTAGGTGCACACAAGCCACAGAGCTAAGGGAGCACACTGGCGAGCTCCCAGCTGAGCAAGAGGCGAGCTCCGCTAGAGCTCGCCAGCACAGAGAGGCCGCCTGGAAGGCAAGAGTCACTGAAAGGCTCGGCTCGCAAGGTGGGTAAGCTACTACGTATACGGAGGTCTCGACGACCCACTAGTCCAGAGAAGTTCTCCGGGGTAGGTTGGGGCCCAGGCAAGAGGAGATTGAGCAAGAGTCGGCCACTACTTCATCCCGAAGGGAAGAGTCGAGAGGCTAAGAAGGCCAGCCGCCGACGGACTAGGCCCGCATGATGCCCGCCAGTTCCAGCACATCACTGAGGGACTGCCCCAGAGCGAGGGACTGCGGGGTCGTACGTCCATGAGGCGTACAGTCCTTGAACAGCCTCCACATGAGGCAGCTCACGAAGACGAGCTGGTGACGCTCAAGAAGGTGGTGGAGCAGCTACAGATCTAGGTAGCTGCCAAAATTGGCAGAGTCGATGCCCCCACACTCCTGGCATCACCATTGGCACCGGCCATCCTGAAAGCACCGGTGCAAAAGAAGATTATGTTCCCAGTAATGGCCGCGTACGAGGGAGAATCTGATCCCAAAGTGCATATCTACAAGTACGCGGACTACATGATCTCAGTGGGAGCTTCAGACGCTACCCAGTGCCGAAACTTCCGGTTGACCCTTGGGGATCGAGCCCACCGATGGTTCTCTTCACTCGCCCCAAGGTCAATCCAGTCATTTGGCCTACTCACACAGGAGTTCTTGGCCGTCTTCTCCGGCTACGGGTCCTACTTGACCTAGAAGCACAGGCTCGCCAATATCCATCAAGGCAACAATGAGACAGACCGGCAGTACTTGGAACGGTTCAACAAGATACTGCTGGAGGGCGAGCCCGTCAGTGAGGACACCAAGATTGTGGCAGTGATGCCGGACTGAAGAAAGGGACTGAACTATGGAAGGAGATGCACCTGTGTTGCCCAAACACTTATGCCGAGTTACGACACAAGGCAGGGGTGTATGTGGCTATGCAGGAGGCACTACTGAAAGAGGTTGGTGGCTCCTAGGAGAAAAAGCCACATGGGAAGAAGTCTGAGGACATCTACAAAGCTCCCAGAAATCTAAAAGCTTTCGGGGACAGAGACGAGTTTAAGGAGAAATTGAACCAGGTGCTGACCGTCTCCGTTGACCACGTGTTTGCAGCGGTCAAGGATAAAGCCATGCTAAACGAGCCGAGGAGAATCTGGCAGGACCACACCAAACTCAACCCGAACAAATTATGTGCCTACCACCAGTCCATCGGCCACTTCACCAGCTAGTTTCGGGACCTCCTGAAGCAACTCTTAAAATTCTACGAGGATGGGAAGATGGTGGAATTTGTGAAAAAGGCCCCGGCGAAAAGGCCAAGGCAAGTAAGGAGGGAGGAGACCGATGACAAGGAAGAGGAGGATAAGGACCGACGTGGCCCTCAACACAGACGTAGGGCACCTCCCCATCCACCGGAGCAGCAAGAGCCAACTCGGGAACTTCTAGTTCTCGAGGAACAGTGTTCGGTGTAAATGAGTCCTCACGCAAGTGTACGTGTTTGCTATTAGCGTGGTAAGCTTGACCAAGTTTTAATATATATCGAACCCAAAGGAGACGGGGACTTGTAAGGAAAATTCGTTCTTTTAATTGGCTATCTAACAAAGCAATTAAGGGGAAAGGTATCTATCGTCTACTAATGCGTCAAAGAAGTAAACTACCTATCACCTTGGGTTGCAAAGTGAGCAAATTTGAGAGATATGTGCTAGTGTACTATCCTATGTTTCATTGAGTGAAGTATCACTTTATCATGCAATGAGATTGTGTATAATCAATGGGCTGGCCACTCCAACATGCAAAAGGTTTCCCTAATAACATATCAAAGCCTCTAATTGTTCATCTAATTCACTAGAGATAATTCTCACTATCTTAGGAATTTTATCAAACACTTGATATGCATTGACCTTAATACAAGAAAGTTTTAGGAAAATAGCTCTACTTTTGCAAGAGACTAACTCCCTAATGGCCCTTATTATCATCTACACATGCAAGCATTCATACAATCCATCAATGTAGAGAATTGATCATACAACAACTCAAATCATTCAAAAGATCAACATATCACTACACTACTCCATAGGAATCATACACTAACACATAAAGGAATTAGCTCATGGCTAATTGAGTAAACATGAGAACAATTAAGCTAGGAACAATCATCATTAAGCAAGAAATGTAAAGAGATTTACCTATTACAATGAAAATTGGAAAGATACAATGTACCTCTAAAATACTAACTAGCAATCCGACAATGGAAATTGAAATTCAATAGGTGAGAATGTAGCCTTAGACTAGACGAGAATGCAGGAATTAACGGATCAACGATCAAAGCAGTAGATCAAAAGTTATCTAAGAATTTGTGAGAAGAAATCTTAAGAAACCCTCAAGTAACTACCTCTCTCTCCCTCTAATCTAAGAATCTAACTATGATTATGAACTAATGTGACTTGGATTCTTTGAGGATCTGATCCTTGGAGTATTTATAGTGCCCACAATGCTTGGTCCAAAATGCCCTTCATTAAACGAGCGAAAAGACGAAACAACCCTCGAAATTAGGCCTGTCCGGGGCATCACACGAGTGTACACAGTCGCCGCACGAGTCCAGCTCGTGTGATCACTCGTGTGACACAACCTCACACGAACCAGAGCCTCCTCGCACGAGTGTGAGCTTGTGATCGCACGAGTCTGGGCTTGTGGTCGCTCGAGCTAGGCTTGGTCGATCCTCAACTTCTTATTTTCATCATATCTTGAGTTCTAGAGCTCCAATTGACTCGATTCTTCTTGCGTTGCGACACTCTCTTCGTAATCTTCGACATGGTATATCATTTGCCTCCATTGGATCAACTCACATTTTCTGAACTTTTATGAACTTGCTCATCTTTTGCATGTTTTTGCTCGTTTTCACTACAAAACACATTTGCTTGCCACAAAATGGTTAATAGCATAATTTATACCAAATTAGGGTCAAATATGAACATAAGCACATCAAAACCATATAGAAATGGATGCAAAAACATGCAATTATGACCCTAATCAAACAGATAGGACCTGCCGTAGGTCTAGAAGATGGGAGGCTTTCCATCTCTAAAAGACAAAGGAAGGCCGAGATCCGAGCCATTAATCAAGTACAGGAAGGAAGTTCCAGGTCCAAGCCCACCACCAAACCAACTGACGAGCTTACTTTCTCCCAGGCGGACTTGGAGGGGATACTGACCCCCCACAACGACTCGTTGGTGATCAGCGCCAACATCATGAACGTGAAAGTCCATCGGCTGCTAGTGGACACCGGTGCGTACACCAACATTCTCGTCAAATCAACCCTAGATGCACTAGGTGATTATGAGTCGTATGTAGAACCTAGGAATGCTAGGATAGTGGGGCTTGGGGAAGCTCTAACCATCCCCATAGGTCAGATTATGTTGAACGTCCAACTTGTATCGGTCGAGGATCCCGAAAGGAGACTGACTAGGCTCATAAATTTCCTTGTCGTTGACCAGTAGTCCACCTAAAATGGGTTCCTCAGTCGCCCTTTTATTTATGAATTCAAAGCGGCGTATTCAACCTACTAGTATTGTTTAAAATTTCCAACTCCAAAAGGTGCCGGTACAATTAAAGGCGACCAGAAAAAAGTAAGAGAGTGTTTACTCCAAATAAAAAATGGTCAAGCCAAAAAGTCTGTAACGTAGGTACTTGTATTTGAGGATGAAATATAGATCCCGACAGATGAGCCCAATATTCTAGACGTCATCTCAGTAGAGACTGAGTTGATGGAGGTGGACAACCAGCTAGAGGAGGCAGCAGAAGTCATCCAAGTAGAAGAACCGGTAGGAGACCCGCAGCCAGCACCCATGGAAGAGATCGATAATACCCAAGTAGAAGAACTGGTGGGAGATCAACAACCGGCACCGATGGAAGTTGACGAGGTCCCCCAAGCAGAAGGATCGTCCAACCCAGTCCCTCAAGAGGCGGAGGAAGCCCATGAACCCGCCAGTGTTGATGAAGGAAGTGATGACCTCGAACCTCGAGTAGGTTACGAGCCAATGGAGAAGGAGGACTGGGACAGGCTCATTAGTGACCAGAGATGGAAGAACCAAAAAAGGAAAGCCATCCCCGTGGAGGAGTTAAGAGCAATCCAGGTGGACCCGACCAAGGCTGACTTGGAACTTTTCATAGGTTCTGAGCTGCCAGAGCCGTACCGGAGCAAGATGGAGGAATTCTAGAAGTCCAACCTCGACGTGTTTACCTGGTCCCATGAAGATATGACGGGAATCCTACTGGAATGCGTGTCATCAATTAAACATCGATCCGACGAGGAGACCAGTTCGTCAAAAGTGAAGAAAATACGGACCAGACAAGTACGAGGCGTTGACCACGGAGGTGAAGAAGTTGCTTGACAACAAGTTGATCAAAGAGGCGTCGTGCCTGCAGTGGGTTGCCAACCCAGTGCTAGTGAAGAAGCCAAATGGAACCTGTAGGCTATGCATCGACTTCACAGACCTCAACGCGGCGTGTCCTAAATTTAATTTCCCACTGCTCCACATTGATCAACTTGTTGATAACACTGCAGGCCACGAGATGATAACTTTCATGGACGCTTTTGCAGGTTATCACCAGATAGCGATGCACCCGGACGACCAGGAACATACGTCGTTCTACACCAGCACGAACTTGTATTGCTGGGAGAGGACGCCGTTCTAAATCATCAACACCGGAGCTACCTACCAAAGACTAGTGAACAAGATGTTCGACCAGCATATCGGGCACACTATGGAGGTATACGTGGAAGACATAGTTGTCAAGAGTTTATGAAAGGAGGATCATCTAGATCACCTCAAGCAGGCTTTTGACATACTACGCTACTACAACATGAAGTTGAACCCGTAGAAGAGTAGTTTCGGCGTCCATTCGGGAAAGTTCTTGGGACACCTGGTGAGCTAGAGAGGAATTGAAGTCAACCCAACCCAGGTGAAGTGCATCGTGGAAATGCAGCCGCCCAAATCAGTAGAAGACGTTCAATGACTGACTGGATGTCTTGCAGCTTTGAACCATTTCATCTCCAAATCCGGTGATTCAGAACTGTTCGTTCTTTGAATCAATCAAAGTTAACAGACTTAGACATCCAGACGATTTCCAGTGGATGGACTGTTGGTCCCAAATAAACAATAACAGGTGTATGGGGGGAATACACCTGTAAGTACAGATTTTTAAAAGAGTGGTTTATACAGCAGACTTTGAGAGCACATGCTACTTGCTTTAAAATATCAGCGGACTTGAAGGTCCCCTGATAAGTGGCTTGTGTGTTTGATCAAAGTATTAGTTATGCAGCAGATTAATTCAAAACCTTTTGAAAGTTAACTCACACAGAAGAATAAAGCAAACAAGACACAGGGAATTTATAGTGGTTCGGAGTTAAAATCTCTTACATCCACTTTTCCTGATTCAACAAGAGAATTCCTTAACCACAGGAATTCCTTGTTTTAGAGTGCCAAGGTGCACTGATCAAGAACAACTTCTCTTGATCTCTAAGATTTTCACTGAGTCCTAGTCCTCTTTAGATTTCAGACTGAGACACTCTTCAGCTTACTTTCTTTCAACTCACAGCCTTGAACCTATTTCAGTTTAAGGACTTGAGTTTTCCAACTAAGGTTGAGATAACCCTTTATAGTGAAGAGCAATATCTAGATTGGGTTATCTCAGTAGGCTTCTAAGAATATTACAGTGTAAGCCTATATACAGAGTTGAGCTCTAAACAGTGTGAGCACTTGGGAAACTAGAGTGATTTCGAGTGCTTGAGAATGAGATGAACTTTGGAGAGCTTTCAGATTTTCAGATGAGTTTAATAGTTTCCCGTGCTTAGCTTCTTCTTCAACTCTTGTAATTATAGACTTAATTTGAAAGATTATCTGTTGGAGAGATAGTTTCAAATTAAGCTATTTTGGTAGTCCAACGTTCTTCAAAATATTTCTCAGATTTTGGAATGGTCAAATATGTCAAAATGTTGTAGTCCAACGTTCTTCAAGATATTCTTCAGATTTTGGAGGGTCAACTCTTAAGCATTTAATGGTTGAGAGCTCATTAAATGTCTGCTTAGAGTTAATGCAGCTGCCTTTGAAAACTGTGTCATCCTAGGTTGTTGGTTGCTTCTGATCTTGATACTGACATGCCAGTCTTTTGTGTCAGGTCCGTACATAGGTGGCAGCTTCTCATTGGTCTGACTTAATTGTTCCTCAGTCCAATCATAACGGTTGCATTGAAGTCCTCTGTCTTTTCATCAGGTGACTTGGAACATTCTCTTTGTTGCTTTTAACACTTCATTTATGTGTTTGCAACTCCCTTCATTAATGTTGAATAGCATTTAAAGAATCAGGTTACTTGTCTTCAGGGGAGTTCTTTCAGGCCGATTGAACTTGGTCTTTTGAGGTGCATTCTTCAGCAAGTGGGTGTATCTGCTAATCCTTCATCAGGCTAGTCTAATTATATAAGGCTAGTTTTTACTTAAGTAGTCTGTTTTATACTAACTTGTTTTCTAAATTTTTATCATAGCCTCCTAACACTTTAGGTTAGATTTCTAAGTCTTAGAGATACATTGAGACATCAGGGGGGGCATCTTTGGGACTTTATCAAAATATTTTATTAATCATTTCCCAACAATTCCCCCTTTTTGATAAGAACAAAGACCTAGTCTGTCTAACTCTTATCAGTGGACTTATACTTAGAAAAATTTGAGTTTCAGAAGTTCCTCTGAATGAGTACCTGCAGGTTAGTTGAGCAGTTTATAATGAACTGCATAAGCCTAATAGATAATGATATATTACCTGGGGCTCAAAATGATGAAATTTTCATTAACTTAAAAGGTTGATTACAATTTACATGGTTTATACTGTAATCAAAATACTATCCTGCCCAATAATGCAAAGAAAATACAAAAGGTAACTTCTTCTTCTACTTCCTTCTTCAGTCTACCTGCTTCACAAACTCCCAAAACCTGGTTCCAATCTGTACTGGTTAAAGACCCTCTTTTTCAGTTCCATCTTCTTCTCCATAACCTCCTTGTTGTGACCCTTCAACCCAAGCTGCTTACAGATTAGCAGCCATTCTCCCAAATTCTCTTGCATCTTCACCTCCCCACTTGCATCCATTGGGGGCATGAAAAGAATGGGGCCAGGGGCTCTGAACTGTTCTCCACCACTGTGCTCCTCCCAAGAATTCAGAATCCTGGGATAGAGGGCAGGCCAGTTTTCCACTATCTTTTGATGAAAGACTTTATCAGCCTTAACTCCAGCAAACTCACCCGTCACATAAAAGGAGTACACAAACTCTCTCTTGGCTTCCTCCCAAGAGTCATTAATGTCTCTGGGAACCCAAGGATCTATGTGAGGAAACTTGGCAATAGGCTCACTAGCCTGATTCTGGCTCCTCTTGGCCTTCATTCTCCAATATGAGTTCCTTGCCTTCCTTGGTGGTAGGGGTTTCATCAGTTGACCACTCTCAATCAGTCTCCTCTTCTCTTCTGCTTTCTCCATGTTGTGTTCATCAAGAGACATCCCTGCCATTACAGCCTGGGCCAGGGGACTGAGAGTTGGTGGCCTGAAAAGTTCCTCAGTAGACTGCACATTTTCAGGTTGACTTGGTGCAAGTTGGGCTATGGGGTTGGGGTTTTCAACAGCTAGTTCTCTTACTTCTTCTTCATCCTGAGTAACCATAACTCTCCTTCTCTTAGTGGTCTGAGTATCAGACACACTCCCACTTCTTTGCTCACTTCTCTGTCTTTTCTCCCTTAGAATTTGATCCTTGGCTCTTGACAGCCTGGTTTCCCTTCCTTGGTCAGCCATCCCTTTTCTCTTTTCATGAGTAGTGGTCTGCTCTCCTTCTTTGATAAGCATGTCCACTTCTTGCCTAACATCTGACATAAACTTCTCAGGGTCAGGCCCCTTGCCCACTGGTAGTCCTCCTAGTGGCCTGACCTGCCTGCCTTCTTTCTTTTCCCCCTTCTTGCGAACTCTCCTAGAGAGTTCAGCAAGAGAAACCGAATGCTTGGTTGTATCCTATTCCACAACTCTCAAATTGGTAAGGCAATGCTCTATCTCCTCGTTGAGTGCCCTCAGGTGAAAGGCATCATCCACTCAAAAGTCTGTAAAGGGCTTTAACTTTTCTTCAATGATTAGATTTGTGGCTGCTTGAGTGGGAAGCACTGAAAGTGCCTGCCTCACCTGATTTTCAATTTCTTCCTTCAGGGCATTCTCCCTTCTTTTCAGATATTCACCCATTTGTTCCATCAGGCCACCTGCCATGGCTGTGATTGTAGCCTGTATCAACCTCTCCCTCTCCTCATTGTTTTCTTGTCTGGCAGCTACAATGGCCTGTGCATTAGCCTGCCTCTCTTGCTCTACACTGGCCTTCAGGTCATTGATGTCCTTGGAGAGATGCATCTCCATCTGATCCACATTACTTGACAGATTAGTAATGAGAGTCAAGTTAGAATCCTTTACCTGATCAAGGTGCTCATCCAGCAAAGCTGTCTGAATTGATTGCTTCTCTATCATAAGTTCAATATTTTCAACTTTGTCTGTCAGGCTTGCAAGTTATTTCACTTCAAACTTTGGCTCCAAAGCAACCTTAACAACACTTTGAATTACTCCTTGGATTTGAGCAATTGGTGTCTCATTAGGGGAGGGCACAACCTCTGTCTGAGTCCCCTGTGACTCAGGTTGATCTTCAATACTTTGTCTTTCAGTGCCCTGACTCCCATTGGCCTGGGATGTCCCCTGATTCGCACCAGCTTGACCCCCTTCAGATGGGTTGGCTTCATCATCTCCTCCATCTTTGTTCTGATCCTCAACTGCCATATCCTTAGGCCCCTCAATCAATCTTGCTTCATATAGCTTTTTGGCAACCAGTTTGCGAAATTCCCATTAAACCAATAATAGGCTTGTTTTCTTTACTTGAGCAAACTCAAGTACCTCTCTTTCTTCCTTTCTCCAGTATGCTTCTCCTTTCCCCTTTACTGCCTCCAGCAATTCATAAAGGTAGCCATCCTTTATCTTGACCAGTAGCCTGACCCTCTAAAACATTTCTTTGAGGGTTGGATGGGAGTTTAAGGCAGGGTATAGTTTCTCAATCTCAAAGCTGGCCTCCTCCTTCAGAGAGTCCAAGTAAGTGAACTGGACCTCCTCCTCATCTGCTACTTCAAGTGATGGCAGAATGTCACTGGCCTGTGGGATAAGGGGTTGTGTTTTGGCTTCACTTTCAGGCTGTTGAGAGCCTTCAGTGGGGTTTTCATGAGTTGTGGGTTCAGTGGATGTGATTTTGGCTTCCTCTCGACATCCATTTATACGCCCCCGAGGAGAAGGAGCGAGCTGATATGCCTCCGCTCGGACTAACCGTCATTAATGTCCACACCTTGGAAGTAGGGCTTACACTGCCCTTGCACCCAATCATTGGGCAATTTCTGATGGACCCCAACCTTGCTATCACTCAACTTACACCAAACGCTTGGGGCAGCTTTCTAGCTACATTGACTATCTTCGGGCTGGAAGGTTACAAGAATCGGTTAACCTCAGCTGAGATTAACGAGCTCTTTAGTGTGACCAAGCATTCCAAGGATGGCAAGAAGTATTATTTAAAAGCGTGCCCGGGTGAGAAGTTTCTGGAAAGCCTTCCGAATGAAGTCCGTGATTGGAAGGACCAGTTTATCTTCATCAGTGGAGACTGGCAAGCTTCCACCAGTTACACCAGGCGACGAGGGCGTATCTACTCCCCCGAGGGATATGGAAAAGCTAGCAGTAGGTGGCCCATTTCAGTGTGCGTGAGTTGGATTAGATTTACAAATCTAATCTTCCTTCTTTTGCAGGTCCGAAGCATCACAAGTCCAGCCGCGGCAAGCCTGATGTGTCGATCGAGTTTGATTTTTGTGCGGACGGTGTGTTGCTTGAGAAATCACGAGGATCGGGATGTTGCACACTTGGGTCAACACCACTGCCGGAGACTTGCTGGCGTTCTCACCTCGCCGCATCAACTCACAGCATAAGGTCCAGAGCTCCCAGGTTTACAACTCTCCATAGCTCACCAACTTACCAAGGGAGCTTGCCAAGTTACTCACTTTGACTTGTTTAATTTGTGCAGGTGTGACAGTTGCCTTCCCGCCAATCGAAATCCTCGAAGCCTACCACATCTTAGCTCGCAAACACTCAATGGGTAGACCTCGCCCGAATCGAGTGGGGATTCCTTCAAGTGCTGTCCTGGAGGCCACCAAGAAAGTGGAGCTCGCTGGGATGGCTCCCGCTACAGACAAGGTAGGGGGCTCTAGTTCGCAAAAGAAGGCTTTAGCCCCCCAATCTACGAGAGACCAGGTCGCTAAGACTAGGAAGGAGTCTGGGTGAGGTGACTCCACTCCGGAGCAACCTTCTCAGCCTTTGCCGCTACAAAAGAAAAAGGGCCTTCATCGTGGCGACGGGTCAAGAGTCGGTGAGGAGGAGGCTCGTGGTCAAAAGCGATCCGGAGTCACCTTATGTGATGAGGACACTGAACGAAGCAACCGGGGAGGATATGGATCTGGCCATGGAGGCTCGGCGCGATCAATCGTGCCCCACTCTTCACAAGCTCCCCCGACTCCTCAGAGTGCTTTGCCCCCATCCCCGTACGGGATCCCCATAAATGATGATACACTCCTCGGGTTTGATCCCGATCGGTTTGGGTAGGACAAATGATTTTAACTTTTAAAGTTGGGTCTTGTTCCCCATGTTAGAATATTCTAACAAGTTTTTCCTGTTTACTTATGCTCGCAGATATGCCCCCGTTGCTTTCCCTCTTCGGCCGGAAGTCCTTCACAATGCCGAACGATTGAAGGCGATGGCGAACGTGAGGGACCTTCCTTCTGGGCGAGCTCACCAAATTTTCTCTGAGGCTCCCAAATATCTTCCCGCCTCCGAGTTGGCACTGATTGAGAGGCAAAAGTCAGTGGATCGAGCCCGGTTGGCGATGAACCATGCCTGTGCAGCTCTCGCCTCTACTCAAATAGTAGCTGATGACATTGCTTCCGCTGACCGGGCCCAGTACGAATCCAAGACTCTCGTAGTCCCGGTTTGGGGATGAGTGCAAGAAAGCCATTGACGAGCTGGCGGTGGCCGAGGAGAGGGCAAAGGCTTCATTGGTGGCGGAGCAAGATGCCCTGAATAAGCTTGAGAAACTTCAGGCCGATTTCAACCGCCAACGGGCCGAACTGGAATCAGCTAGCCAAGAACTCATCATTGAGAAGACGGAGCTCGCCAGGACCAGGGAGGAGATGGGGATAGTCCGGCAGCAACACCAAGGAAATCAGGTGGAGTGCACCAGCCTGCGCGGGGAGGTCGTCACGAATGCAACTCAGATCGCCGAGCTCCGAAGCCAACTCGATGTTTCAATTCCACCAGAGGCTTTAGAGCTCGCCAAGACAGCCTCGACAGACCTTGGCTTCATTCTCTGCTATGCCGAGGTTCTCCGTGTTTTTCAATGGGCTTGGATGAATAAGGACAATGAGTAGGATGCACTTGTGTCCGAGTTCAAAGACTGCATGGAGAAGGCCAAGATCCCGGACAACACCGTACTGGACATTAGGGACCTCGCTGGATATGGGATTAACTTGGACTTTGTCCCTGAGCACTTCAAGGTCGTCCAAACCCTCGAGGTCCCCGTTGTCCCTGTCGAGGAAGAGCTGTGAACTCCCCCGACTGCCGAGCAGATGCAAGAGGTGATGGGGGTATCATGATTGATACGAGTGCCCTGGACACCAGTGGGCTCACGGGCAATATCACAGTGACGCCCACTCTCTCCCGGAGCTCGCCACCCAGGTCGCCCCAACCGATGCCTTAACTGCTCCTACTCCTGATGCTCCCACTGCTCCCTAGACTTTAGTGTTTCACTGCTTTGCTTTTGTTTTAACTTATTTTGTTTTTGTAAGCAGGAGTAGCTCGCTAGGCTTATACAACTCGCCCAGAAGGAGCTTTTTGCTTTTAATGATAGCCAGTTGGTTGGCTTTCGTAACCAACACCGCTTCCCATACTTAGAAAATTTTCTAAGTATTTTTGAATGAGGTTCAATTTTTAGTTTCATCTGGCTCCATTTTAAGTTCTTATACGTTGTATCTTTTATTAGCTTGTATTTATGTTCTTAGTACACAATTGTTCGTCTTAATCCACTTTGGGAAGCGAATTGTTCATTTTACGTCACTTAAGACTACGAATCATACTTTATCTATTCGGTACATATTTTTCGTCTTACGCTGCTTAGGGCAGCGAGTCGCTCGTCTTAATCCACTTAGGGTAGCGAGTTGTACTCTTATTATTCACTTGGGCGATTGGGTTTTAAAAACCTTGCCTTAGACGTTTTAAATCGTCTTTTTGTGAATTTTTTTAACTTCGGGCAGTGGGCGCTTTGTGATCCTTTAAGAAGGACACCTTCGCTAACCTTGGGCACTTTGGCCTTTGCCTTGAGCTTTAGATTATAACATTTCTGAGACCTTAGTCCTTGCATGTTTGAAGCTCGAACAATTTGATTTTTCTTAAAAAAATTCTAACTTTATTGAGCAATGATATTACATAGGTCGTCATCAACACCCCTGATGCGAACCTCTGACTATTCTAATTACAAGTTGTGGTCCACCTTCCTCTACTGCCAATGGCTGGGTATACTCTGTTTTCTTCCAACTCTTCGAATCGGTGTAGACACTGATCTTCAACCTCTTCACGATTTTGTCTTAAGTTTTTGACACACGTTTGTACAATGAATCTGTCGTCTTGGTTCTGGTTGACTGACTTGGTGGCACACACATGGTCTTGGACAGACTCCTCAAGAAAATGTAACAGTTTCTTCCTTTAGGGGCATATAAGCACTCTTCTGAGCATTCATTCCGTGACAGACTTCTTTTCATACTCCAACCCTTTCGCTGCTATTGATAGAATTTCTTTAGGTTTGTTGCGCTCCATGTATACGACGATGCTTTTCTCTCCATATCCTTAAGGTCATATGTTCTGTTTACCCAGCTTGCGGTGAATCGGAATGGTCCTTCCCAGTTGGGTCCAAATACCCCGAGTGGAGTTGTCAGCTTCTTTCTTAACACTAACTCCCCGACCTTGAAACTTCGATTCCGCACTTGGGAGTTGTAGTACTTCTCTGTTCTTCGTTTGTAGGTGGCATTCTTTAGTTCTGATGAAGCTCTGGTTTCTTCAAGCAAGTCCTTTTCCACTGCCAAGGCTTTGTCATTTTCTTTTTCATCGTATCCCACCACCTTCCAAGTTTGGTTTTGGACTTCCACCGGTACGACTGCTTCTGTTCTGAAGGCTAAAGCAAATGGTGTCTCACCGGTACTGGCTCGGAGACGTTCTATAGGACCACAGCACCTCTGAAAGCTCATCTGCCCAACTACCTTTCTTGTCTTCGAGATGGATCTTCAACACATGTTTCAAGATCTTGTTCACAGCAACGACTTGTCCGTTCCACTGCAGATGGTACGGCGTTGAGTAGTGTTTTTTGATGTTCCACGAGCTACATAACTCTCTCAACTTCTGACCGTGGAACTGTCTACCGTTGTCTGTCACTATTGACTGTGGGAGCCCAAATAGACATATCAAATTCTTTAAGATGAAGTTGATCATCCTCTCCTGTGTTACTGTCGTGAGTGCTCGGCTTCAACCCATTTTGTTTAATAGTCCACCGCTACTACGACAAACTTTACACCGCCTCTGCCATGTGGGAATGGGCCGATCAATAGATACCCCATTTTGCAAAAGGTCATGAGCTGAAGACCAATTTGAGTTAGCTCGCAGGAGTATGAATATTCGGTGCAAATAGTTGGCACTTTCGGCACTTCCGGGCTGAACACCGATAGTACCCTTGTCTGATCGTCTTGTATGCCAAAGCTTGCCCCCCAGCGTGACTCCCACAAATTCCTTGGTGGATTTCTTCTAACACCTCTAACCCTTACTTTTCAGATAAGCATTCGAGTAGGGGTAGAGAGAATCCACGTTTATATAGTTGGTCGTCTACCAATGTGTATTTGGCTGCTTGCTTCACTAGCCGATTAGCTTCCCACACATCTTCTGGGACCGATCCGTCCTTCAAATAATTTGTTATCGGAGTGTGCCAATCATCGCCTTCTTCCTGCCCCCCACTCGAAGTCTGATTTATTTTATAATTGGACATCGAGGGGTCCTTTAGCTTGGTGACGATGACCTCCGTCAGCTCTGCTTCACCGCTACTGGTAGCTAGTCGGGCTAGTGCATCAGCTTGTGTATTCTCCAGTCTTGGATCTGCTCGATGTAAATTTGTTTGAACATCGAGATTAGATGTGCCACAATCTTCTGATATAATGCCATCTGCTGGTCCTTGACCTCATATTCTCCCCGGACTTGGGATATTATTAGCTGGTAATCTCCAAAAATTTGAAGATTGGTTGCCCCCACAGCTGATGATAACCTAAGTCGAGCTATCAAAGCTTCGTACTCCGCTTCGTTGTTTGTGGCTCTGAAGTCGAACCGGATCGTTGAGGTGAAGACCTGTCTGTCTAGGTTTATTAGTACAATACCGGCTCCTGCTACTGTGCTAGTCGATGATCCGTCTACGTAGAGGTTCCACGGAGCTATACTCCCCCTCATCGGATCTTGTGGGAAAGTTAGCTCGATGATAAAATCGGCGAGCTCTTGTCCCTTGATCACTGTTCGGGGTGCGTAGGTTATACCATATTGGCTAACTTCTAGTGACCATTTCAACAAGCGTCCTGCAGTGTCCAGCCGGTGTAGAATCTGCCTTAGTGGAAACGTCGTCAACACCTCCATCGGGTGATCGAAGAAGTATGGACACAGCTTTCTAACACTCATCACCAGTGCATAGGCCAGCTGTTCTGTGGGTGAATATCGTAACTCTACCTCGTGGAGAGCTTGGCTTACATAGTACACTGGTAGGTGCGTCTTTCCTTCTTCTCAGACCAGTACTGAGCTGATAGCCACTTCTGACGCTGCCAGGTATAAATATAGCTTCTCTTCAGCCTCCGGCTTTGATAAGATTTGCGTATTGGCCAAGTACTCCTTAATTTTCTCGAAAGCCTTTTGGCATTAGTCCATGTTGGGAATTGATTAATAAAATATTTTTATAAAGTCCCAAAGATCCCCCCTAATGTCTCAATCTATCTCTAAGACTTAGAAATCTAGCCCAAAGTGTTAGGAGGCTATGATAAAAATTTAGAAAATAAGTTAGTATAAAACAAGCTACTTAAGTAAAAACTAGCCTGCTATAATTAGACTAGCTTGATGAAGGATTAGCAGATACACCCACTTGCTGAAGAATGCACCTCAAAAGACCAAGTTCAATCGGCCTGAAAGAACTCCTCTAAAGACAAGTAACCTGATTCATTAAATACTATTCAGCATTAATGAAAGGAGTTGCAAAAACATAAATGAAGTGTTAAAAGCAACAAAGAGAATGTTCCAAGTCACCTGATGAAAAGACAGAGGACTTCAATGCAACCTTTATAACTGGACTGAGGAACAATTAAGTCAGACCAATGAGAAGCTGCCACCTATGTACCGACGTGATACAAAGACTGACTTGTCAGTACCAAGATCAGAAGCAACCAACAACCTATGATGGCACAGTTTTCGAAGGCGGCTGCATTAACTCTAAACAGGCATTTAATGAGCTCTCAACCATTAAATGCTTAAGAGTTGACCATCCAAAATCTGAAGAAGATCTTGAAGAACGTTGGACTACAACATTTTGACATATTTTACCATTCCAAAATTTGAGAAAGATTTTGAAGAACGTTGGACTACCAAAATAGCTTAATTTGAAACGATCTCTCCAACGGATAGTCTTTCAAATTAAGTCTATAAATACAAGAGTTGAAGAAGAAGCTAAGCACGGGAAACTATTAAGCTCATCTGAAAATCTGAAAGCTCTCCAAAGTTCATCTCATTCTCAAGCACTCGAAATCCCTCTAGTTTCCCAAGTGCTCACACTGTTTAGAGCTCAACTCTGTATTTCGACTTACACTGTAATATTCTTAGAAGCCTACTGAGATAACCCAATCTAGATATTGATCTTCACTGTAAGGGTTATCTCAACCTTAGTTGGAAAACTCAAGTCCTTAAAATGAAATAGGTTCAAGACTGTGAGTTGAAAGATAGTAAGCTGAGGAGTGTCTCAGTCTGAAATCTAGAGAGGACTAGGACTTAGTGAAAATCCTAGAGATCAAGAGAAGATGTTCTTGATCAGTGCACCTTGGCACTCTAAAATAAGGAATTCCTGTGGTTAAGGAATTCTCCTGTTGAATCAGGAATAGTGGATGTAGGAGAGTTTAACTCCGAACCACTATAAATCCCCTGTGTCTTGTTTGCTTTATTCTTCTGTGTGAGTTAACTTTCAAAACTTTTTGAATTAATCCGCTGCATAACTAATACTTTGATCAAACACACAGGCCACTTATCAGGGGACCTTAAAGTCCGCTGATATTTTAAAGCAAGTAGCCTATGCTCTTAAAGTCTGCGGTAAAAATCACTCTTTTAAAAATCTATACTTACATGTGTATTCCCCCCCATACACCTGTTATTGTTTATTTGGGACCAACAAGTGGTATCAGAGCAGGGGTTCTAAGAACCAATGCCTTTATATATCATCAGTGGTCACTTGAACTGATCTGACTAACCCTTTTTGAAGTCTTTCTTTCAAAATGTCTACTGAAGCAGAAGGATCAATAACACAGGGAACACAGCCACAGGAGCAGCTAATACCAATGTTGTAGGGAGTTCAGACTCCAACATGGGAACCAATCTTCTCAATCATCTATCACATAATAAGCTGCCCCAGTTCTTAGTAGAAGGCTATGATTTCTGGAAAATCATAATGAGGGCTCACCTAGCCTGTGTACATGATGAAATGCTCAGGGTCATTACTAGAGGTCCCTTTGTCTTTATGACTGCTAATCCTAGGATCACACAAGCTTAAATTAATGATGCTAGAGAAGAGTGGACTAAGGATGAAGATGACTTCATTGCTGATGAGAGGAAGAGACATAATCTCAATTTTGTAGCCATGAACATATTGTACACAACCATTCCTGACTCTGTCATGGGAAGGGTTGTTCATTGCACAACTGCAAAAGAGATATGGGATACTCTGGCTCTCCTATGTAAGGGCACTGACAAAATCAAAGAAAATAAATTGTCAGTGGCTGTTCAAAAGTATGAACAATTCTCAATGGAATCAAATGAAACCATTGACCAACTTGATGGCAGGTTCACTGACATCATGAATGAGATAAACTCCCTTGGAAAGATCTACACTAAGAGGGAGGTTTCTCTCAAAATTCTCAGGGGACTCTCACCTAGGTGGGATGTTTACTCTATCATGATGCAGAATACAAAGGATCTGTCCAACATGTCCATGCGACAAGTATTCTCAGAACTCAAGGCCTATGAGTTTGACTTAAACAGAAAAAGAGCTACAGAAGAGCCTTCCTCATCTGAGAAAGGAGTAGCCTTCAAGGCAAACAGTTCTGAAGCTGAACCAGCCAAGATCAAGAAAGCCAACAAACCATGCAAATCTCAGAGCAAAGCTGAGATGAAAGAAGAAATGAACATTCTAGCAAGAAGGTTTGAAAAGCTAAATTCAAGATTTGGCAAATGCAAAAGATATGATCAGGACACCAAGGAGAAGAAGTCCAGATTCACTCCCAGGGATGAGATGGAACCTGAGAAAGAATACAAGAGAAATCACAAAGGTGAGGAATCCACCTCAAAATCAGACTCCAGAAGGAAAGACAAGGAAGAAGGTGATGATGATGACAACAAGAGATGCTACCAGTGCAACAAGACATGGCACTTCCAGTATGACTTTCCTCAGCTGAGTACTAAGGAGAGAAAGGAAAGCCAGGCCAAGAGGGACAGGAGACTGGAAAGGAGAGCAATGGTGGCAAAAGATGAGCAAGTTGCAAGCTCCTCTGAGGAAATGTTCACTGACAGCAGTGATGATGATCTATGCCTCATAGCCAATGAGGAACCTGAGGTACAATCCCAAATCTGTCAATCAGTAGAACACTCACGTGAGCCTAGCTCAGAGTCAGCAAGGGACCTCAACCTTCAGTTCTCTTTAGAACAATTGATGGTTGACTTCTCCAGGCTGCAAGAGGCATACCTCACTCTTGAGGAAGAGAATAGGAAGCTAGCCAATGATAATGCCAAGTTGGCTGAATCTGAGAATGAGGCAGACCTTGCTTCAGCATCTCAAACCCTTGCCCTGACAAATGAGGTTGAAATACTCAAGAGTCAGGTCAGTGTAAAGGATGAACTGATCAGGGGACTGACCAGTGATCAGATAAGGCTAGCCAGTGTAAACAATGAGCTAGTAATCCAAGTCAAAACCCTAATCACCAATGTAAATCTGTTGAAGGAATCTGAGGATCATCTGCTGAGAAAGTTAGAATCTCTGAATAAACCCTCTCTTGCTATAGAGAAAATTCTAAGTCTATAAAATAGTTCAAACAACAGACATGGGATAGGATTCTTCCCATCCTCAGAAGGCCCTCTCAACACTGCATCTACTAGCAGTGGAGAGAGAGTGTTTGTAAGGTCCTCTAAGAATCCCAGAAGGATCCTTGATAAGGGCAAAAGGCCTGCTGAACCAACTGAGGAGGTGATAGTGCCTAGTAGGCCAACTAAAAAGGCTAGAATAGCCTATACACCTCTCAGAATAAACTCCAAGAAGAATCAACTCCAAAGAAGAAATCAACCTTCTAGAAACAAATGGAGTAATGTTCAGTACACCTATCCTAGGAGATAATTTAGGCAGAGGACAAACTGGTCTGAACCCTCTGTCAGGGGAGTTGACAGAAGGGTTCACTACGGGGAACCATCCTCATATATGCCCTATAAGAGGAATTATACCCTTCCTTATCAAAGCACTTTAGGCCAGCTGCACCAAGGTCTTCTATGAACAGGAGGAATGTCAGGCCACATGTTCCACAGAGGACTAATACTTATAGGCAGTCAACTCCTAGGGCATTTAAGGAGTTCACTGTCTATGTAGATGTTTATGGGAGAAAAATCAGTCAGTCCAAAGTAACTAGGACTGCTAAGCAGATTTGGATCCCAAAAGGTACAGCTAACTAAATATGACCCAACACAAAATGGGTACCTAAGAATTAATTTTTATGCAGGACTCTTTGGATTCTCAAGATGATTGGTACCTGGATAGTGGTTGCTCAAGGTATATGACAGGCAACCAAAGTCTTCTGACAAACTACAAGGAAAAGAAAGGTCCACAGGTCACTTTTAGTGACAACTCTAAAGGAACCACAAAAGGTTATGGTACCCTGATGACAGGGTCAGTCCAGGTAACAAATGTATCATATGTCTGTGGACTAAAACATATAGTATTGAGTTTTCAAGTAACCTGTGTTGTGTTAGAAATGCATCAAACACACAGGTACTACTAACAGGGTCTAGGAAAGGAAATGTCTATCTTGCAGATTGGAGATCATGTCCAGAAGAGACCAGTCTCATTGCTAAAAGCTCAAGTGACCTGACTTGGCTATGGCACATAAGACTCAACCATCTAAATTTAAAAATACTTAACAAGATATCAAAGTTGAGCCCAGTGGAAGGAATACCTAATGAAGTGTTCAACAAAGAACACATTTGCAAAGCTTGCAAAGAAGGGAAGCAAATAAGAGCATCATTCAAAAGTATAACAAATCCCTCTACTGACAGGGTACTTCAACTTTTGCAAATGGACCTATTTGGTCCTGTCACACCAACCAGCATCAATGGAAGCAAATACACACTGGTGGTAGTTGATGTCTTTTCAAGATTCACATGGGTGATCTTCATGTCCAGCAAGAACTCAACTCAGGCTACCTGAACTACTCAGGAAGATATCAAATGAAAAGGATCTTTCTATTGTCAAGATCATATCTGATAAAGGTACTAAGTTCATTAATTCCATTATTACTGATTTTTGCAACAAGTCAGGATATCCCATGAGACATCAGCTGCAAGAACTCCTCAACAAAATGGGATAGGTGAAAGAAGAAATAGGACACTAAAGGAGACTGCCAGAACCATGCTTACTGATGCACAAATTCCCAAAAGGATTTGGGCTGAAGCCATTCATACAGCCTACTACACTCAAAATAGATCCATGCTTACCAAAACTCAAGGCAAAACCCCCTATGAGCTATGGAATGGTAGGAAACCTCAGGTATCCTACTTACATATATTTGGTTGCAAGTGTTTCATTGACAATAATGGGAAGAGGCAACTGAAAACCTTTGATAGCAAAGCTGATGAAGGAATTTTCCTTGGATATTCTCAAATCAGTAGAGCTTTCAGGGTATATAATCTCAGAACCCTTGTGGTGGAAGAAACACCCCATTTTTTTTTTTTTTTTGTGAATCTACTCTTGAGTTCCGGAAAAATCAGGCCACCAAAGAGGTCACTGATAAGATGACTATCCTGACCTTGGACAAGTCCACTGATAAGAAAGTGGATGCCTACCTTCCAACATGGGACAACCTAGGGACAGAGGAGTCTGGAGGCTGCACACTGAGGACACACCAGCCTGAGGAAATCAACATTGATGAAAATGAGCTGAATGACACAATCCTATCTCCTCAGGTAACATCTGTCAATGAAGAAGCTGACCAAGCTGAGACAGACACTGAGCATAACATTCAGGGGGAAGCCAGACTAGATTGTGCTGATAACTTAGAAACAACCCTGAATGATGACTCAGGACTCCTTCCCTCTGCTCTCTTTCCGGACTTACTTAATATTGCCCAAACTAGTGACTCAATCCCAATTGAAGAGATATCCCGTGTGGATAACCCCACTGAGAGAGGACAATCCAAAAGAAGCTGGTTGATTGATCACCCAATCAATCAGATTCTTGGAGATCCTAACCTTGGAGTCAAGATTAGAAGTTTTCATGGTGAGAATGCTCTCTTTTGTTGTTTTCTATCTGCACAGGAACCCAAGACCATTGAAGAAGCATTAAAGGATCCAAATTGGATCATTGCCATGGAAGAAGAGCTCAATCAATTTACAAGAAACCAAGTGTGGGAACTTGTCAAGAGACCCAAGCATGCAAATATCATTGGAACCAAATGGGTCTTAAAAAACAAGAAGGATGAGAATGATGTTATTGTCAGAAACAAAGCAAGACTGGTTGCAAAAGGATACTCTCAAGTAGAAGGTTTTGACTATGATGAGACATTTGCACCAGTAGCCAAATTAGAAGCTATCAGGCTATTCCTTGCTTATGCTGCCCACAAGAAGTTTAAGGTGTATCAAATGGATGTCAAAAGTTTAAGGTGTATCAAATGAAGAAGTCTATGTGGAACAACCCCCTGGCTTTAAGGAAGACAATAAACTGTATAAGCTAAGGAAAGTTCTATATGGCCTGAAACAAGCCCCAAGAGCCTGGTATGACACCCTGTCACAGTTTCTCTTGGAGCATGGTTTCACCAAGGGAAGTGTTGACAGGACACTCTTCAGAATCACACATGGAAAAGACATTCTCTTGGGTTCAGATCTATGTGGATGATATTATATTTGGGTCACAGAATGAAGACCTATGCACAAGATTCTCACATCTCATGATAGGAAAATTTGAGATGTCCATGATGAGAGAGATGAATTTCTTTCTCGGATTGCAAGTCGGGCAGTCCCCTGAAGGAATATTCATCAATCAGGCCAAATAAACAAGGGAGCTGATACAAAAGTTTAGTTGCAGCTCTAGCAAGGTGGTCAGGGTACCTATGAATACCAACACAAAGCTTGAACCTGATGAAGAAGGAGAAGTTGTGGATCAGACTACCTATAGAGGAATCATTGGATCTCTTCTATACATCATAGCAAGCAGACCTGACATCACATATGCAGTAGGGATCAGTGCAAGATATCAGGTCAGTCCTAAGAAAAGTCACCTGGAAGCCACAAAGAAGATTCTAAGATATCTCAAGGGTACTGTCAATATGGGACATTGGTACCCCTCTGATGATAACTTTGAATTAACAGGCTACTCTGATGCTGACTATGGAGGATGCAAAATTGACAGAAAGTCAACTACTGGTGTGACGCCCCGTTTTTTTTTTTTGTATCGACATTCTAGAAACCCGAGTCGTCACTTGGTGA
>JAPKLY010002364.1:0-25943 GCA_026898435.1 Prunella vulgaris | reverse complement strand
CAAGTTTCTGGAGATCTTCAGCAAGATTCATATCAACATACCTCTCTCAATCACATGTCACACCACAAGCTGCCCCAGTTCTCTGTGGAAGGATATGACTTCTGAAAGATCAGAATGAGGGCTCACCTAGCCTGTGTACATGATGAGATGCTTAGAGTCATTACCAGAGGTCCCTTTGTCTTTATGACTGTTAATCCTAGGATCACACAAGCTTAGATTAATGATCCTAGAGAAGAGTGGCCTAAAGATAAAGATGACTTCACTGCTGATGAGAGGAAGAGACATAATCTTAACTTCGTTGCAATGAACATACTATACACAACCATCCCTGACTCTGTCATGGGAAGAGTTGTTCATTGTACAATTGTAAAGGAAATCTGGGATACTTTGGCTCTCCTGTGTGAGGGGACTGACAAAATCAAGGAAAATAAATTGTCAGTGGCTGTTAAAAAATATGAACAATTCTCAATGGAATCAAATGAGACCATTTATCAATTGGATGGTAGGTTTACTGACATCAAGAATAAGATAAACTCCCTAGGAAAGGTTTATACCAAGAGGGAGGTTGCTCTCAAAATTCTCAGGGGACTCTCACCTAGGTGGGATGTCTACTCTGTCATTATGCAGAACACCAAGGACTTGTGCAACTTGTCCATACAACTGGTGTTTTCAGAACTCAAGGCTTATGAGTTTGATCTAAACATAAAGAGTGCTGCAGAAGAACCTTCCTCATCTGAGAAAGGAGTGGCCTTCAAGGCAAACAGTTCTGATGCTGAATCAGTCAAGATCAAAAAGGCCAGCAAGCCCTGTAAATCACAAAGCAAGACTGAACTAAAAGAGGAGATGAACTTACTAGCAAGGAGATTTGAGAAGCTGAACTCAAGGTTTGGGAAGTACAAGAGATACTATCAAGACACAAAGGATAAAAAGAACTTCAAGCCCAGATTCACTCCAAGAGATGAGAAGGAGCCTGAGAAGGAATCCATGATAAATCACAAAGGAGAAGAGTCAACCTCAAAATCAAATTCCAAAAGGAAGGACAAAGAAGAGACTGATGATGATGACACCAAAAGGTTCTACCAATGCAATAAGTCAGGGCACTTCCAGTATGACTGCCCTCAACTGAGTGCAAAAGAGAGAAAGGAAAGGCAAGCCAAGAGGGACAGGAGATTGGAAAGAAAAGCAATGGTTGCAGAAGATAAGCAAGCTGCAAGCTCATCTAAGGAAGTGTTCACTGACAGCAGTGATGATGATCTTTGTCTCATGGCCAATGAAGAACCTGAGGTACAATCTAACTCTCTTCATTTGATAGATCGCTCACCTGAGCTTAGCTCAGAGTTAGCAGGGGACCTCAACCTTTAGTTCTCCTTAGAATAATTGATGGTTGATTTCTTCAGGCTGCAAGAAGCATACCTCACTCTTGAGGAAGAAAACAAGAAGCTAGCCACAGAGAACTCTAAGCTAATTGAGTCTGAAAGTGAGGCAGACCTTGCATCAGCCTCTCAGACCATTGCCCTTACAAATGAAGTGGAAACACTCAAGAGTCAGCTCAGTGGAAAAGATGAGCTGATCAGGGGACTGACTGAGGATCAGATTAAGCTAGCATCTAAGAACAATGAGCTAATAATCCAAATTAAAACACTTATCAGCAATGTAAATATGCTGAAAGAATCTGAGGATTGTCTGCTGAGAAAAATAGAGGCTCTAAATAAACCCTCTCTTGCCATAGAGGAAATTTTTAGCTTGCAAAATAACTCTGACAGCAGATATTGGATTGGATTCTTCCCATGCACATCCTCAGAAGGTCCTCTAAACACTACATCTAATAGCAGTGGAGAGAGAGTATTTATAAAGTCTTTTGAGAATCCCAGAAAAACTCTTGATAAGGGCAAAAGGCCTGCTGAAACTTCTGAGGAGGTAATATGGCCTAGTAGGCCTTCTAAAAGGGCTAGAACAACTTATGCACCTCCCAGACCAAATACTGAACAAAACCATTTCCAAAGAAGTAATCATCCTTCAAGGAACATATGGAGCAATGTTCAGTATACTTATTCTCAACCTAGATCATCTCATGGGAGGCAGTCTAGGCAAAGGACAAACAGGCCTGAATCCACTGTCAGGGGAGTTGACAGAAGGGTTCATCACAGGGGACCATCCTCACATGTGCCCTGTGAGAGGGGTTTTACCTTCCCTTATCAACAACACTTCAGACCAGCTGTACCAAGGTCCTTGAGGAACAGAAGGAATTTCAGGCCATCTGTTCCACAAAGGACCAACACTTATAGACAGTCCACTCCTAGGGCAACAAGGGAGGCCACTGTCTATGTAGATGTTTATGGGAGAAAAATCAGTCAGTCTAAAGTAATTAGGACTGTTAAGTAGATTTGGATCCCTAAAGGTACAATTAACCAAATAGGACCCAACACAAGATGGGTACCTAAAAATTGAATTTTCTGTAGGAATCTCTTGATTCACAAGATGACTGGTATCTAGATAGTGGTTGCTCATGACACATGACAGGCCACCAAAGTCTCCTGACAGACTTTAAAGAAAAGAAAGGACTATAGGTCACTTTTGGCGACAATTCCAAAGGAATCACAAGAGGGTATGGGACCTTAATAGGGTCGGTACAGGTATCTAATGTATCATATGTCAGTGGACTGAAACATAACCTGTTGTCTATTAGTAAATTCTGTGATAAAGGCTATAGTGTAGAATTCTCTAGTAACCTGTGTTGTGTTAGAGATGCATCTAGTTCACAGGTAATACTAACTGGGTCAAGGAAATGAAATGTTTATCTTGCATATGGGAGATCATATCCAACTGAGACTTGTTTAATTGCTAAGAGCTCCAATGACCTGACTTGGCTATGGCACAGGAGACTCAATCATCTGAACTTCAAGACATTAAACAAGATATCAAGATTGAGTCTTGTAGATGGGATACCTAATGAGGTGTTCAACAAGGATCACATTTGTAAAGCTTGCCAAGAAGGAAAGCAAATTAGAGCCTCATTTAAGGGAAAACCAACCTAATGAGGTGTTCAACAAGGATCACATTTGTAAAGCTTGCCAAGAAGGTAAGCAAATCAGAGCCTCATTTAAGGGAAAACCAAATTCCTCCACTGACAGGATACTCAAACTACTTCACATGGATCTTTTTGGACCAGTCACTCCAGCCAGTATAAATGGGAGAAAATACACACTGGTGGTGGAAGATGACTACTCCAGATACACCTGGGTGATCTTCATGTCCAGCAAAAAGGAAACACAACTCAGGCTACCTGAACTCTTAAAGTAGTTATCAAATGAAAAGGATCTCTCTATTGTCAAGATAAGATCCGATAAAGGTACTGAGTTCATTAATTCTATTATTACTAACTTTTGCAATAAGTCAGGCATATCCCATGAGACCTCAGCTGCAAGAACACCCCAACAAAATAGGGTGCTGAAAGAAGAAACATGACACTCAAAGAAGCTGCCAGAACCATGCTTGCTGATGTACAAATTCCCAAAAGGTTCTGGGCTGAAGCCATTCATACAGCCTGTAATACACAGAATAGGTCCATGCTCACCAAAACTTAAGGTAAAACCCTCTATGAGCTATGGAATGGGATAGAAAACTCAGGAGATGGAACACAGATGACACACCAACCTAAGGAAATCAACAATGATGGAAATGAGCTGAATGACACAATCTCAGCTCCTCAGGTAACATCTGTCAATGAAGAAGCTGGTCAAGCTGAGACAGAAACTGGGTCTAACATTCAGGGGGAAGCCAGACTAGACTGTGCTGATAACTTTGAAACAACCCTGAATAATGACTCAGGCCTCCTTCCCTCTGTACTTTCTCCTGATTTACTTGATGTTGTCCAAACTAGTGACTCAATCCCAGAAGAAGGGATATCCCCTAAGGATAACCCTACTAAGAGAGGACAATCCAGAAGAAACTGGTTGACTGATCATCCAATCAACCAAATTCTAGGATATCTTAACCTTGGAGTCAAAACTAGAAGTTTTCATGATGAAAATGCTCTCTTTTGTTGTTTTCTATCAGCACAGGAACCTATGACAATAGAGGAAGCATTGAAGGATCCAAATTGGATCATTGCCATGGAGGAAGAGCTGAATCAATTCACAAGGAATCAAGTGTGGGAACTAGTCAAGAGGCCCAAGCATGCAAACATCATTAGAACCAAATGGGTGTTTAAAAACAAGAAGGATGAGAATAATGTCATAGTCAGAAACAAGGCCAAGCTAGTTGCCAAAGGGTACACACAAGTTGAAGGATTTGACTATGATGTAACATTTGCCCCAATATCCAGACTGGAAGCTATCAGGCTATTCCTTGCCTATGCAGCCCACAAGAGATTCAAAGTCTACCAAATGGATGTCAAGAGTGCATTCCTCAATGGAGTCCTGAATGAAGAAGTCTATGTGGAACAACCACCTGGAATTGAGGAAGGTAACAAAGTGTACAAGCTCAGAAAGGCTCTATATGGCCTGAAACAAGCCCCAAGAGCCTGGTATGACACCCTGTTACAGTTTCTCTTAGATCATGGATTTACCAAGGGAAGTGTTGACAGGACACTCTTCAGAATCACTCATGGAGATGACATCCTCTTGGTCCAAATCTATGTAGATGACATCATCTTTGTATCACAAAATGAGGATTTGTGTACCAGATTCTCACATCTCATGAAAGGGAAGTTTGAGATGTCCATGATGGGAGAAATGAATTTCTTTCTAGGACTATAAGTCAAGCAGTCCACTGAAGGAATCTTCATCAATCAAGCTAAATATACAAGGGAGCTCATACAAAAGTTTGGATGCAGCACAAGTAAGGTGGTCAGAGTACCCATGAACACCAACACCAAACTTGAATCTGATGAAGATGGTGAAGCAGTTGATCAGACTACCTATAGAAGAATTATTGGCTCTCTTCTATACCTCACTACAAGCAGGCCTGACATCACATATGCAGTAGGAATCTGTGTCAGATATCAGACCAGTCCCAAGAAGAGTCACCTGGAAGCAACAAAGAAGATACTCAGATATCTCAAGGGGACTGTCAATATGGGACTTTGGTACCCCTCTAATGATAACTTTGAGTTAACAGGCTACTCAGATGCTACCCATGGAGGATGCAAAAATGACAGGAAGTCAACAACAGGGACCTGTCAATTTCTTGGAAACAAACTAATATCATGGTTTTCCAAGAAACAGAGCTCAGTTGCAACCAGCACCACTGAAGCTGAATACATGGCAGCTGGGAGTTGCTGTGCTCAAATTTTATGGATAAGACAACAATTGAAGGACTATAATGTCCAAGCCAATGAAGTACCTATATTTTGTGATAACAACAGTTCAATTGCAATATCACAAAATCTTGTACTTCGCACAAGATGTAAACATGTTGATATTAGACATCACTTCATCAGAGTTCATGTGGAAAAGAAGGATGTTTGTCTTGTGAAAATCCACACTGATAAACAAAGAGCAGATATACTCACAAAACCTTTGGCAGAAGCTAGGTTTCATGAGTTATCAGCGGAGTTAGGATTACTTGATCCTGAGTCAGGAAATTGATTAGGAGATCTCAGCAAGGGGGAACAGTCTACCAGACTGACAAATCCACAGGTCACTACTCAAGGGGGAAGGGTCAACTTGGTATCAGTAGACTCAGCAGATATGTCCACTGACCTTCTAAAACTCCCTGATAGACAGTGGAACCTACTCTACTAAAAAGGAAGGGAGTCCACTGATAATCAGCTCAACTGATCAAGTCCACTGTCAACTAGTCCACTGAGACATCCTCTGAATTGATGGTTACTTTATTGATAATTGTGCCTGAACCGCATTTAATGCGATAGTAAGCATTTTCTCATGAAAAGACCAGTTTTTAACCGACGTCTACTTAAATCCTAGTCCTTGATCTTAATTCATCTGACTTTCCATTTTTGGTAATAATTACAAAACCACTTGGAAAGATAAATCACTTTATCTTTCGAATTATTACTTCCATTTCAACCGTAGATGAGTTTTCACAAGGGTTAATCTCCACCCTTGATTGCCCATATAAATAACTTCCATACTTAGAAGTTTCACACACGAATTCCTATTAATCTCAAACCTAAACCTTCAACCTTTGCTTTTTTGCATCCTCTTTACTCAAAATGGCCCAAATCTATATTGACTGTAAAGAACTTTCAAACAACAAGAACTTCTGGTATGAGCCTATTGTCTGCTTCAATAACCCCAAAGTCCTTAATGACCCAAACCTTCACCATATTAGGAGAGCATTTGAATATGTTGAGAGTGCTGGGCTTGCAAAGTTCCTGTCCAATGGACCGGACAAATGCTATGATAGACAAGTGCTTGAGTTCTTCATAGAAATGGAAAAGAGTGTAACCTCCATCAGATCTGTTGTGATGACAGAGAAGAGTGAAATGAAGAAAAATAAGAAAGGGGAAATGGTGTCTGTTCCACTTATGAAGAGACATAAGTTTGTGCTCAAGCAAGAGGACTTGGATGACTTCTTAGGGCTGCCAAGTGAGGGCTTGGACCCTAAGACATTCATAGCTGGGGAGGAGGAGAAGTTCCTGGCCATTATCACCAAGAAAAATGAACACTATGTTCCCAATCTCAACAAGAAGCTACTCAAGCCAGAGTTTGAGATCCTGACTAAGATTGTTGGGAAATGTCTTCTGGTTAACCAAGGAAGTATTGAGTAGGTTAGCAAGATAAAGCTCAGCTTGATGGCTGCCATTGTTCACACCACTGCAAGGATAAAGTTCAACTGGCACAACTTTTTTTATCTCAAATCTGAGAGAGGAAAGATCCAAGCTGAAGAAGGTGAAGGGAAGATTGGTTGTAGAGCACAAATTGTGCTATGCTACAAAAGTGTGCCTGATATTGGAAAAGCTTAATCTGAGATACTCCTTTCCTGACACCAGACCATGGAACAAGGCTAAAATCTTGTTCAATTCTGAAAAGTTGCTAGAAAAGATGAAGGTGCAAGTTCCTTCAAAGGGAGAAGCAAGAAAAGAGGCCACTATTTCAATGGATTCTGCAGAGGACAGTCCTCCTGCAGACATAAGGAAGAGGGCACTGAAGCCCAGTGAAAAGATGAAGTCCCATGCCAAGGAAGAGATGGAGAGAAAGAAAAGGAGATTGGTGAAGAAGGCATTTGTTGAGAGCAGGGCCATGAGTAGCACCTCTGAGACCTCCACCACTCACTCATCTGCAGATCAGTCCACTGAAGAGGAGGAATGTATGAAAACCCCCATTCATATCCCTGCTCATACTGCCCTGATGGGAATCGATGAAGGTGAGGAAGAGGAGGAGAAAGCAGAGAATGAAGAGAAAGTAGATGAGGAATCTGAGGAAACTGAGAGTGATGAGCAGGAAGAAGACACCTCCAAGGACTCTCAAAAGTTCAAGGAGGTAACCAAAATTACATCCCCTAAGCCCAAAACTCATGATAACCCCACTGAAGGCTCTCAACAGCCTAAAAGTGAAGCAAAAATAGACCCCCCAACCACACAGGGCACTGAAATACTGCATCTGATTGAAGGGATGATGATGCTGAGGTCCAGTACACTTATCTGAACTCTCTGAAGGAGGAGGCATACTATGAACTGAAAACCCTATACCCTGCCTTGAGCTCACATCCAACTCTCAAGGATATGTTTGGCAGAGTCAGACTGCTAGTGAAGTTAAAGGATGGTTACCTTTATGAGCTTTTGGAAGCAGTGAAAGGGAAGGGAGAATCTTACTGGAGGAAGGAAGAAAGGGAAATTTTGGAGTTTGCCTAACTCAGGAAAACTAGTCAACTGTTGGTTGAGTAGGAGTTTGGAAAGTTAGTAGCCAAGAAGTTGGAGGAGGCCAGTTTGATAGAAGGGCCGAAAGAATCTGGGAAAGATGAAGAAGACAGAGAAGGTGGAGAAGGGGATGAGGGAGCCAATCCACCAGTGGAAAAGCCTACTGTGGAACAAGCTATTGAAGGACAGGACACTGAGAATCAGGGAACTGAGAGTCAGGGGACTCAAGCAGAACAGGCCACTGAGGGTCAGGCTATCCCCAACCAGCCTGAGCCTCAAATTACTCAGAAAGAAGGAGTGCCCTCTCCTGATGCAACCCCTTTTGCTCAGATTGAAGGTGTGATACAAAGTCTGGTGCTAGCAAGTGGGGAACCGAAGAATGAAGGTAGAGAGCTCACAATTCTTTTGACTGGGAAGATGGAAAATCTGGAGGTGTTAATGGAAGAACAGTCCATAGAAACTGTTGTGCTGGATGATAACCTTGATCAAGTTCAGGGATCAAATGTGACCCTCTTCACCAACCTTTCAGCTAATGTGGACCAGATGGATATGCATCTCACCAAGGAGATAGCTGATCTGAAGGCCAGTACGGAGGAAGAAAAGCAGGCACATGCACAAGCCATTGTGGCTGTTAGGCGGGAGAATAAGCAAGAAAGGGAGAGGCTAATTCAGGTCACCATAGATTCTATGGCTGGTGGCCTGAAGAAGAGAATGGAGGACTATCTAACTCAGAGGGAAGCTACTATGAAAGCAGAGATGTAGGATCAGATCAGACAGGCACTTTCTATCTTGCCCACACAAGCGGCCACTAATCTGATCATTGAAGATAAGCTGAAACCATTTACTGACTTTGGAGCTGATGAGGCATATCATTTGAAGGCACTAAATGAAGAGACTGGGTATTGTCTCACCAATCTTAGGGTAATTGAACAGGCCACTGCCAAACACTCTGTGGCTCTTGCTGAACTCTCGAGGAGAGTTAGCAAGAAGGGGGAAAGAAGGCAGGGGGATATGCAGGACAGGCCTCTTGGAGGTCCAGCAGTTGGAGGTAAGGGGCCTGACCCTAAAAAAATTGTTTCTGAAGTCAGAGAAGAGATTGACTCTCTTGTGAAGGTAGGTGAGCTGGCAACAACTCATGAAAAGAAGAAAGTGATTGCTGATGAAGGAAGGGCAACAAGATTATCTAAGGCCAGAGAGCAAATTGTCAGAGAAAATAGGCAGAGGGCTGCCCAGGGGAGTGGGAGTGCATCCTCTGATACTCAGGCTACTAAGAGGAGAAGGGTAATGGTGACTCAAAAAGATGAAGAGGAAGTGAGGGAGCTGACTGTTGAGAGTCCCCCTCCACTGACCAAAGTTATGACAAACCAGCCTGAGAAGGTACTCTCCACTGAAGAACTTTTTAAGACAACTCTAAGTCCCCTGGCTCAAGCTGTGAAGACAGGCCAGACCCTAGATGAGCATAATCGGCAGAAGGCTGAGGAGAAGAGAAAACTTCTTGAGAGTGGTCAGATAATGAAGCCTCCACCACCTAGAAGGCCAAACAACTCTTACTAGAGAATGAAGGCAAAAAGAAACCAAGCTCAGGCGAGTGAACCAGTTGCCAAATTCCCACACATAGATCCTTGGATTCCCAAATATCTCAATGATCAATGGGAGGAGATCAAGAGGGAGTTTGTGTACTCCTGAGGGAGTAGAAGCTGACGAGGTATACCATCAGAAAATGGTAGACAACTAGCCTGAATTCTGTCCCAGGGTACTGAATGCTTGGGAAAAACATAGTGGTGGAGAACCCTTCAAGGCCCCTGGACCATTCTCTTTGTGCCTCCAATGGATGCAAGTGGGGAGGTCAAGACGCAGGAGATCTTGGGAGAATGGCTATTGATATGTGAACAGCTCGGCCTGAAGGGGCACAACATGGACGTTATGAAAAAGAAGATGGAACTGAAGAAAAGGGTGTTCAACCAGTATGGCCTGGAGCCAACCTTTGTCAGTCTGTGAGGAAGTCTACTGAAAAGGGGATCAGGTCATGAAAAGAAGTATGAAGAAAAAGAAGAAAGATATAAGTTTTTGTATTTGTTTTAGGCAGGGTAGTATCATTCCTGATTTCAGCCTGAAAATTTGTAAACTGAAATCAGCTTCAACTTAATGAAATATCTACTCCTTTGAGCCCAAGATAATATCTCATTATCTGTTAAGCTTTGTAATGCTCTTTCCACATGATACAAACTGCCTAACTAACCTGCAGGTACTCATTCAGGGGGAATCTTTAGAATCAAAAATTTTCTAGGTATAAGTACTGATAAGAGTTAGACAGATTAGGTCTTTGTTCTTATCAAAAAGGGGGAAATTGTTGGGAAATGATTAATAAAATATTTTGATAAAATCCCAAAGACTCCCCTGATGTACTAAAAAGTTATAAGACTTAGAAAATATGGCCTAACTGTTAGGAGGCTAAGTTTAAAAAGCTTAGAAAATAGGTTAGTAAAAGACAGGCTACTGAAGTAATAGCTTGCCTGTATAACTCAGACTAGCCTGATGAAGGATTGGCAGATACACCTACTTTCTGGGTAATGCACCTCAGAAGACTAAGTCCAATCAGCATGAAGAACTCCCCTGAAGACAAGTAGCCTGATTCATTAAATAATCTTGAGCATTAATGAAGGCAGTTGCAACACATAAAAGAAGTTGTTAAATGCAACAAATGGAATGTCCTAAGTCACCTGATGAAAAGACAGAGGACTTTAATATAACCGTTTGACTGGACTAAGGTTCATTCACATGCTGGCTAATGAGAAGCTGTCAACTATGTACGGACCTGACACAGTCAGACTGACCTGACAGTACCATGTTCAGAAGCAACCTGCAACCTAGGATGGCACGTTCTACTAAGGCGGCTGCATTAACTCTAAGTAGGCATTTAATGAACACTCAACCATTAATGCTTGGAGTTGACTATCCAAAATCTGAAGAAGATCTTGAAGAATGTTGAATCACAGATATTAATATATTTGACCATCCCAAAATCTGAGAAAGATTTTGAATAACGTTGGACTACCAAAATAGCATAATTTGAAATTATCTTTCTAATGGATACTCTTTCAAATTATGTCTATAAATACATAAATTGAAGAAGAAGCTAAGCGCGGGAAACAATAAAGCTCATCAGATTTCAAGCTCTCTAAAGTTCATCACTCTCAAGCACTCGAAATTACACTTGTTTTCCAAGTGCTTACTTTATCTAGAACACAACACTGTATTTAGGCTTACATTGTAATATTTTTAGAAGCCTACCGAGATAACCCTACCTAGAATCTGATCTACATTGTGGAGGGTTATCTCAACCATAGTTGGAATACTCAAAGCCCTCAAACTGTAAAAGATTCAAGGCTAAGAGTGATCAGAAAGAAAGTTTAGTTATTGTCTCAGTCTGAAATCTAGAGAGGACTAGGACTCAGGGATAATCCTAGAGATCAAGAGGAGCTTTTCTTGATCAGTGCACCTTGGCACTCTAAAACAAGGAATTCCTGGTGTTTAAGGAATTCTCCTGTTAAATCAGGAAAAGTGGATGTAGGAGAGTTTAACTCCGAACCACTATAAATCCTCTGTGTCCTTACTACTTTATTTCTTTTGTGTGAGTTGATAAAATCTTTGAAAAGGTGTTTACACTTAATCCGCTGCCAAATTCAATCTTTGATTAAAATACAGGTTACCTATCAGGGGACCTTAAACAGTCCACTGATTGTATTATCAGGTCACATGTGCTCTTTAGTCCACTGTAAAATTATATCTTTTGAAAAATCTGCACCTACAGGTGTATTCCCCCCCCCCCCCTATACACCTGTTATTGTTTATCTGGAACCAACACTTTTCTATCTAATAAGGTATGACTTAATTATACCACATCTATAACTAACTAGTCTTATCCTCAATATAGACAGATTTAGTTGATTTCGAAGAGATTTTCTTCTGACTTCTTCTTCTTCTTCTTGGTTTCTACCCAGCCGGAGTAGAGTCTTTACCTAGATGGGGTACTCCTTGCCTATCGGACCGGACTGGAGTTTAGGACTTTTTTGTGGGTTTGACCCCGCCTGATCCTGATTGGACTGAAGTCCGATCCTACATGACAGGGGCAGAAACCTTGGACTATAGTGATCCAGCCAAGGTTTGGGGGTTCCTCTTTCATGGATTTGATTCAACCTGGCCACAAGAGTCATCTAACAGACGCATGAAAATCATGCCACAATAATTGCCACACATATTGTTCATCAAAGTACTTTAGAGGATAAGATGGAATTCAATGGATCGCCGAGGTCGGGGTCATGCAATGGATATGCGCCTTATTGGACCAACATCAAATTGACACAATGATTCAAAAGTGAAGTGGCCCTGAAGTTGAAATAGTTGAATGCTTGCCTTTCAAAAGTTAGGCTTAATGTCAGTCTTTTTAATGACACGTGGTGTTGTGTGTTGATTTGGGTATTTGAACGAGGCACGTGATTTGCATGTGCACCATACTTTACTTTCAAACGAGGCAATGTGCGCCCTCTTGAGAGACATGTTCACACGTGTAGGAGCGCTAACTTTTGTGTTTTCATTTTAGGCCCTCCAAAACTTTTGAAATTTTGTAGAAAAGGGTCAACTTTCTTACCTATAAATTGGGATTTTCCCTTTTACTTTCATTTTCATTTTTTGAGATTTGAATCTTCAAGCTTCTACAACAATCTTAAATTGATTTTTGACGATCCTTCCGGTGGGTGACTTTTCGTATCTTTAAACCTTTATTTCCGCAAACTCTTTCTTTTCATGTTTATTTCTATAGCGAGATTGAGGCAATTTTTTGCTATCGTATCTTTAAACCTTTTTTTTCACAAACTATTCCACTTGGCTCTTGGCCGATAAATGATGATGATTTGGATCACATATTCTTGTCCCCCATTGCACTACCCTGTCTAGAGAGGCCTCAAGTTCCGCCGCAGTAAAAAACTCCCTTATACTGCATTTTCTTCCTTGCTTCATTCTCCATCTGGAATAGCAACATTTGTGGCAACACTTTCACTAACATCCTGGGCAGCATTTGGATCAACTTCTGTTTGAATTGGGACTAGATCTGCTACATCAACAATAGGTACATGGACTGGATCAATAATCTCCTCAAGATGTACTCCACTTCTGCCTGGACCAACTTCATTCATATATGCTTCAAGACTACCTACATCAGCATCTACTCCCCCTATTGGGATCGACTGAAATTCTTCCAACTTTCTCATTTGAGCTATCAAATCATTGAGAGTATGCTTCATGTTAGTAATATTCTTCTGTAAATCATCAATTTATGAACATATATAATCAGAAGTCAAAGTAACATATGTTATAGAAGGATCTCAGGAAAAATCGGTTAAGGATGTGCCAACATTTTGAGCAACATAGTTGAAACATAATCTCCTGGATGTTGATTAGTTGGATTATAATATGGAAGATATATTACCCTTTGACCTGCCAGTAGAAAATTAGAGATTCCAAAACTTGTTGGAAAACTATTGATAGTCTCTTCTCTTGAATTCCTCTCGAACTCTTTATCTTCAAGCAACTTAAAAATGAGACTGGGATAACGCAACAACCCCTTGCTTTGAATGTCACCAACATAAGAGAGAACATTGTTAAAAATGGTCTGTCCTAAGTTGAATCTTTTGAGATGTCCAATCTTAAAAATCAAAATGTTTGTTCCTTTGTCAGAATTTTTGTGTTTGAAGAAGACAACCAATCATATACACACAGTTTATGTAGTACAAAGTATAAGCTTGTTAACCTAGCAGCTGGAATTCTGTTCTCCCATGTTTCAATTTGTCCACCAAACAGAATTTGAATAACCTCATCCATATTTCAACATTTGGTTCAACCATTGATCTTCTCTTTAATACGTTGTTAATCACTTTCGGAGAAAACATAATTTACACATCTCCAAACCAAAACATTCCCATAGTGCGTAGAATTTGTCCTATCCACAGACTCTTTCAAATTTGCAAAATATTCATACACCTATTCACAAATGTATGGAGCAATAAATTCTAAAGCATACATTAATGACCTTTCTATAAAATATTCAACCAGATCATAATCCCTGAAATCAAATATTTGTATCACTCTTTCACCAACAAGCAATCTAGTTCGAATTTTTCTATATTTTGCACTTCTCAAGTCATTTTATTCTATATCCTCATCAGATTCAGATTTAGAGGAATGTTCAGAATGTAGCTCAGCGTAGGATTCACTACTTTTGGATTCTTCTTGCTCAGTCTCTTCATCTTGTTCACTTTCAGCTACCTCAGATTCTCGCCCCCCAAGATGTTGTTGTGTACGTTGGGACATCATCTGCAACATCTTGCACTGGTTGTTTTTCTTTCTTTCTTTACAATTTATTAGCAATAACCTCAGTAAGTGAAACATTCATTTCTCAAAATCAGGCATGTTCTTTATTGCATAGACCGCTTCTGCTATCTCTTTGATGATGCATCATCTTCCTCACTAAAATCAAACACTTTTATAGACTTTGAAGCAACACCACTATCACCTTTGCTTTTTTTCTTAGTTTCAGAGTAATACACCTTCTTTCTCAAGGTCCTGTATGAACGTCTATGCTTTTCTCTTTTCTTCTTTGGGATCACTTTTCTTTTCCTTCGAACATTTTTCAGTTGTTCTCCCAATTTTTTAGAAATGGGGGATTCTTGCTCCGCTTCTTCCATCACTTTGTCTCGAGAAATATTCTTAGTGATTGGCTCAATGGGTTGAGATTTTTAGTGAAGAACCTTTAGCTCAGTAGTATCAATCTCTTCTTCTCTAAAAAAAATTTCAGAGCTCAGCTTGTAGGCGTAATATGATGTATGCTGCAATAATGCACTTGAATGGGGTTCCTAAATTAAACTTTACCGTGACTGGGTCTGAACTGAAGTATCGAAGGTTTCTGTCAACATTCTCAGTGAAATCTGGATCATTAGGTTTCAAAGATGAAGATTGATCAGAGAGTATTTCCATCGGAGTTGGGTTTTCAATTGGGTTTTCAGGAACATGATTAGATGAAGATGAAAGAGGGAGTTCAACAATAATTGAATTGATATTGATCGATGGAGATTTTGGTGGAGTGGCATCAACAATGGCAGCAACATTCTGTGAATCGGTTTGAGAAGCCATGGATGCTAGAAGTTGAAGAGGGTTACAATTTTTAGAGTGTGAAAAAAAGATGAGGGCTTTTTTTGGTTGATTGCTTGAGGAGGACATTTAACTCTGCACAATTCAAAATAAATGATTAAAATCATTTGACTTAGTTGCATAAATTAATGAAGAACAAATAGAAACTAATATGATTACTGCGTGTTTGGTGAAGTAAAATAAGTTAGTGTTTATAACCTGTAAAATCCGAGTGTGCAAAATTCTTTGATCAAGGCTCTTAATTGTGTAAAAGTCTAAGTTATTTAATGAATCTTAAATAGAATAATGAAGCAAGAAGTTAACAGATATTTCTACGAAGAAATCGTGATATATATGATGGTTTTAAAACCACCACAAAGAAAAATAATAATTAATTAAAATAAATACCCAATAGTTAATTTATGCAACTGAAATTAAATAAACTGATGTAAAATTTTCTAAAATAAATATCTTTTATACTATCCTAGTTTGAAATTAAATAACACATTTGAGTAAAAATAATTCTAAACTTCATCAATGTTACTTTTTATGCTGGCACATATATGTCTCAGCATATTTTACAACTTTTATAGTTCTTTTTCAAATATATTTTTGTTCATCTTAATTTGTTTCATATTTATCCACCTTTTGAAAAAATAATATCGTAGTCGCGAGCTCAATGCCTCATAGTTACTCAGTAGATTATGAACACATTGATGGATTTTAATTATCATTTGAAAAGATATCATCGTAGTAGTTAGCTATTGTGTCCCAAAATTACTCAGTGTTAAGCATCTAAATGTGCTTTTAAATTTTTCATGCAAAATGCATGTCCAGAACTTGTAAATATCTTTGTAAGTTCAAAAGAATTTTACCCTAACCTATTAGATTTAGTTCTAGCTACAGGTGCAAATGTTTCATCAAAATCAATTCTTTCTACTTGAGTGTAACCTTGAGAAACTAATCTAGCTTTATTTCTTATTATGTTACCTGATTCATCAGTTTTGTTGTTGAAAATTCACTTAGTTCCTATAACATCCACATTGCTCGGTCTAGGAACAAGTGGCCAAACATCATTTTTGTCAAACTGATTTAGTTCATCATGCATAATATTTATCTAGTTTTCATCTTTTAAAGTTTCAATTACATTTTTAGATTCAAATAAGGAATGATAACTCTCATGGTTTACCTTGCTATATATGGAAGACATACATATTGAACTTACCACATTACCTATCATACTCATTTTTCTTCTAGTTTACACTCCTGAGAATTTTTTACCAATGATTTGATATGTCGGATGATCTTTCAGAATCCTTGAAGATAGAGTTTTATCAAACTCATCTAAATGTCCTTAAAATTTTGTCTTTTAAGTAATAGTATTTCAGATGATGGAACATTTGAAGCAACATCCTTAATTTGATCGAATTTATATTAGGAGTTTGAATTTCAATAAGATCAGTGGTATCATCTTCAATAGTCTCCAAGACTAGCAAAACCATCAAAGACTACATTAACAAATTCTTGCTCAGTATCAGTCCTTAGATTATAGATTCTACAATTTTAGCCTAGAAAGAACCCTTTGTCACTTTTAGAATCAAACTTGTGCAATTGATCTCTATCATTATAAATATAACAAACACAATCAAAGACATGAAAATACTTCAAGTTTAGGTTCTTGCTGTTCAAAATTTCATATGGAGTTTTTGTAGATCCAAATCAAATATAAACTCTATTTATTTTATGACAAGCAGTGTTTTGACAAAAACATTATTCTTGTCATTTTCTGTAGAGTTCTTTTCTTTGTATCAGCAATACCATTTTGTTGTGGTGTTTTAGGTGAAGAAAACACTTGAAAAATTCCTATACTCTCACAAAATTCAATGAACATACTATTTTTTAATTTTCTTCCATGATCAGACCATATTCTATTAGTCTTAGAGTAAAATAGTTTTTGAATCTTTTGTAAAGAGGCCATCAGCTTTGCCTTGATCTTTACTGGGTGGACCTCCTATGTTGGCTAGCCATGAGTAACTTATTATAAATGCTTTGCATGTTTGTTGGGGAGACGAGCATCTTTTGGTGACATCACATTGAAGTTGCTCGCCTCTCATTGCCTCTTACTTAACAATCTACATGTGTGATATGATTATCTTCAAGATTTGACTAATCTTGCTCGCTAATAGGGGATCTTGACCGCTCCTATGGTGATCTTACTCTCCTATTAACATGGACCTTGACTTAGTGGTAAAAAAACATGGCTTCAATTTCCTCACTCTCATAACCAAGGGATAAGCTAGCTTCTCCAGTGGGGTGTATCTGAGCTCGGTATCATGGAGGGTTTGATTGATGAAGTAAATTAGCAAGTGGAGTTGGCCTTCAACCTGCACAAGTATTGCGCTGAGGGCGGACTCTGATGCAATTCGATATAAGAATAACTTTCTCCTGGAACTTATTTGGAGAGTATTTGAGGATTGGATAAGTACTCGTTCAATTTTATAGAGGTTAATTGGCTCTCTTTATTCTAAGAAATTTTGTTCGTCTTGATCGTTGTGAAAAAATATTTGTTTTATCTCCCTGGGTCAAACATCATTCAAATCTATAAAGTCTATAGACAACCTCCAAGAACCATTAACCTTATCACTAAAACTGAATTGTCTACCCACTGGGGCTCGTCTTTAGCTTATTTCATCAATTTAATGTCTAGCATTTTCTTGATTTCTTTTGCTATAGCGTTATATTTTTTTGGGCCAAACATTTATCTTTTTTTTGTGATACTAGCTTCCTTTTTGGGTTGATTTTCGAGATCCAATAAGTACCTCTAATCTAGGGCGAGTAGGGTCAATTGAAATGTGTTCAAGTTCCTCGGTGGAAGTTGTTGGTCCTAAATAGAGCAAACAAGTGTATGGGGGAATACACATGTATCCAAAAACTTTTTGCAATTTAGTGAAAAACACTTGGCTGAGTACAAACATCCTTTAGAAACTAGACAGTATACTTTAGAAGTTGCCTGTTGAAGTTACAAAGAGGCTAGTGATTGATATATTTCCTATTAACAGGTTAATTAACCTGCTAGTTTGATTAGTATCAATCTTAGCATTTTTAGCAATGAAAATTAACTCAAATAATATTAAGCACTATTTGAAATGATTTTATCACCAACACACACAAAGGAAATAAAGCAGTAAATGACACAAGTTATTTATAGTGGTTTGGAGTTAAACCTTCCTACATCCACTTCCCTGATTTAACTAGAGAATTTCTTCAACTGAAATTCCTTGGTTTAGAGTGCCAAGGGACACTGATCAAGAACACAGCTTGAATCTTGATCCCTAGGATTGCTCCGAATCCTAGTCCCCACAAGATCTTAGACTGAGTTACTATTGGTCCCTTTAAGTGGTGAAGGTCTTGAGGGGGGCGAATAGACCTTCAAAACAGATTTTAAACTTTTTTAGAATATGATACTAGAACCTTCAAAGTATCTCTTAAGTTTAAAACAATCTACAAGGTTTTAAGACCACAAAGGTTACAGTTGTAGACTACAAAGTTTACAACTGCAGATTTTCAAAACCTAAAAGAAATCACAGAAATATGTAGATATCTTTCAGAGGGGTGTTTCACACTTGAAAATGTATTGAAAAACCTCTTTGTGTGCAGCGGAAATAGTGTAAGTGTTAATGAAAAACAAATATGAATGATGGAGTTTACAGCTAAGTGACTATGAAGTCCATAACTGTAGATTCTTGATTCTGCAAGAACAAGTGTTTATGTAGTTTTAATATAATGAAAGAATGTAACAATGCATGAATAAATAAAATGTAGTATAACAAGAAATAAATAAGAACAACAATATTTAGAGTGGTTTAGAGTCTATAAAAAGACCTCCTACATCCACTGTTACACCACTTAGTTGCCAAATTCACTAAGATCAGATCATGAAGATCACTTTACAAGTATTTCCACCTCAGAACTAGATCTCACTCAGATCACTAATTTAAGAACAAGAAAATACCTGACCTATTCACTTAGAATAAACAGACTCACTAAGAGCCTAAGAACCTCACCAAGAGTAATCTACAGAAAGTAGATGTTACAACAATAAAAGTGTGTGTGAGGGAACAACAAAAATGTAATTCTCTATAAAAAATTCTGACCAATTATCCTATGAATTACAAAGAAAAGATATTTCGAATAAGGCTCTCTGAAAGTTTATTAGCTATAGACTTGCTTAGGTTGAATGCTTAAATTTCTCAGGTTGTTGTTATCATTTCCTCTTAATTCCTCCTCTATTTATAGGGAAGATATGTGTCTTATCCGTTGAAAATTCAAATTTTTAAATTATGGATAAGACTCTTTTTTCTCTCTATAAACCTCCACATGTGTGAAGTGATCCTCCTCCTTCACACAAAATAGTACTGGTTGTACTATTTATCATTCTCTTCAAATCTGGTTCTTCCTTCAATAATCTTCAGACTTCAAAAGATAATACAGACTTAAGTGCTCCTTAGTAAGTGCATATAATGCTTCACTAATCAAACTTTAAGGGTCTTCAAAGTATCTTAATTTGTTGAAATTGTACTTTAATCATCTAACTGTCTTTACTTGTTGTACGGTTCTTCTTAGTCCTGTAGCCTTTATTCCTGCAATCTTCAGTTCCAACTGTAGGATTAACCTTACAGTTGTAAGGACTTGTCCAGCTGTAAGTTCATCAATTCTACATATGTAGACTTCCCTTCTAAATTGTAATATCCTTAGTTCTTCAATTTGATCTTGAAATGTTAGTTTATTAACATATTCCTATACTTTGCTATCATTAAAATCTACTTAAAATTAGGTTCTAACATTTTTTTCCAATTTTGATGATGGCTAAACTATGTGCAACAGATATACAGGTATGTAGTAGCAATGAGATATTGCAAACTGTCATACAATAAAATGAACAAATAACAGTAACAATAAAGAAATAATTAAATAAGTAAATAGATAGTTGCATTTAAAAAAGAGTTTTGATACAGCCTACAGAATGTAGATAGACTAAAAATTAAAAAGTCTTAGTGTTTATTCTAATCTTCAGTCTTCATCTCCTCTTGTGTTGGGGGTCTGCATCCATCTCTTCTTCTTCATCGTCAGTACTCTCAAAATCATGTCCAATGGGCATGATTCCTTGAGCTAAGAGCTTCTGGTTTCTCTCATCCTTTTCAATATATTGCAGCATGATCTTCATTTCATACACATTGAAGGCATATTCCTCCTTCTTTGATTCAAATTGTCTTTTGGAAGGTGCTCTCCTCTTCTTTACATTCTTTCCTTCTATCATGTAAACATTATCTCCTCTGTAGAGATCACCATTCCTCTTCAAGTCCTTGAACATCTGAAACTTGTCCTTGGTGAATTTAATTTTCTTTAGAGTTTGGTGCTTGTCTCTTACTGCCTTAAATTATTCCCATAAAATCTGAAAATATATTTTAGCTTCATTTTGAATTCTCTTGTTTTCAGCATCCTCTTTTGGACTCAATAGGCAAATTAGTTGAACATTCAGGGGCTCTGAAAGTACCCCTTCTCTTGCAAATCCGCCATGATGGTGTTTAAGTTGATTCATCTTTCTCGTCTCTCTGTTGTACTTCTGAATCTCCTTTACTTTGTTTTCCCAATGACCTCATATAAGTTCATCTTGTCTGTGTCCTTGACCATGATAAGCTTTAACTGAAGGTTGCTTCATCACAGGTTTTGAAATGGGTAGTTAATGATTTTCCCTTTACTATTTTTCCCACTCTCAACTTGTTCAACAACTTTGGAGGACAAGTCCATGGACTTTGCAGCAGCAAATTCTTCAAATAACTATTTTTGCTTTTCTTCCATGTTCTTCAAAATTTGTCCTTCTCTCTTCCGCCCTTCTTCAATTTCTTTATCAACAAGTTTTCCCCCTTTTGTCATCATTAAAATGTGACAAAACAAGGTTCAGCTTTAACAACACATCCTCATTCATTGATTTGGACTCAGAAATCAATGAGTTAACATCAATACTTAAGCCAACAACTTCTTTCTTCAATTCAGTATTCTCTGTCTTCATCTCATCTACTGAATGTTTCAGTTGCATCACCTCATTCCCTCTTGTGATTAACTCTTTTCTCAAATTGATTGGTGTGAAAATTACTCGGAATTCATGTGCTTAAATTGCTAATTTTAATAGAATTTCTGTATTTTTATGCCTAATTTGATTTATTTGAGCTTAATTTTCAAGACGGATATTATTTGCTATTTTTGTAGGAATTTGACCATTTTTAAAGCTAATTGAATGAAAGATGGTCCCACGTATAAAATTCAAATTGACCAAGAGGGACCACCACTTTGCAGTGCAAGTAGTACCCGAAATGTGAGAATCAATAACCATTTTCTGCCAAAGCCTTCACACTAATACTCTGACATTTCCATAACCGTCTCATGTTCCTTACACCACCACTAAAACCTAATTCACCCACAACCTCTGCTCACACCTGCGACCTTCGCCAACATCAGCCGTCGCAACCACCATTAACACCCTCGCACAGCCTGTTCTTCGCCGGTCGACCCAACGGCAACTGTCCTTCGGAAATCTCACAATATCGACGCTCACGTCTGAAGCCACACCCACAACATATCACCGGAATTTATGTCACACAGCCACGTCTGGAAACCGCTACTCATTTACCCGTCGCAACTTCTTTCTACAAACGGCAGCGACACACACAGCTCCGTCGCTCTTCTCTGAAATCCACCATATCCAAAGCTGCTCGACACCTTGAAGCCGTGCAACCACCGCCAGATCTGCCATGGCTGGAAATCGAAGAAACCGCTTCAAATCGACACCTGCTCGCCAGAAATCACACCGCCCTGAATCCGATTATGGTAATTAGAAATTCAATTTGGGCCTGAGTCCAATTTAATTGTTAAGCACAAAGTTTCTTTTTACTGATTTCAGCCCATGTGCCCATTTGAGATTTGCGTGGAATGAAGGCCAGTATATTATTATTCAGATTAGAGGTAGAGACAAGATATTATCATTATTATTGATTCATATCTTTTTTTCATAGTAGGTTTGAAAGTTTATTCGTAGAGGGACTGAATTTTGAATTATTGTCTTTTACATCAGTTTTATTCAGGAGAGTTAGGGTTTACTTTTTGAGACAGATTCAGTGTTTTTCTTTGTGGATTTCTACAATAATTACGGTGATATCATTTTTAATTTTCTTTAATTTGTGAAATTTTTATCTTGCAATGGGTTATTTCATTATTGTTAGTTATATTGAATTTGCATTCTTGTTTAATTTAATTATGTTCTAATTAATTATGTGGTTGAGTATCATGACACCACCAGGACATTTGAAGACGTGGAACCAAGTGGCGACAGAGTTCTTGAGGAAGTTTTAACCTCCATCAAAGACCTTGAAGATAAGGAATGATATCAGTGGATTCCGTCAGAGGAGCAATGAGGGAATCAAAGAGGCATGGGAGTGTTTCTCACTATTGTTAGCCTCTTGCCCACAGCATGGGTTTCGTGAAGATCAAACGTTGATGTACTTTTTCAACGGTTTGAATAGTCACGATAGGATGCACCTGAATGCATGTGTTGGGAGAACTTTCATCAATATTCCTCCTGGGCATGCATATAACATTTTGGAAGGGATATCTCAGAGTTCGACCACATATGATGAGTCGAGAGGGAGAGTGGCTAGTATAGAAGAAGGTGATAGAAATTCTCAACTCCTACTCAAGATGTTGGAAAAGGTGGAATCTTTGACTACTCAATTAGCCAAGGTAGAAGCTGGGCAAGGATATGGTTTTAGAGAGCAAGGGCCTATAGGGAATTTGAATCGTGTGGAGGATGTACAGTATATGGGAGGACCTCAGTATCAAGGAGGTCAACAACAGAATTATCAGGGTGGATACAATCAGGGAAGAAATCGGTACCAGGATAATAATTATAACAATCAGCAGAAAAGGTACCAAAGAAACAACTACCAACCTTTTCCTTAGAGGCATGAGAACTTTTCTTATGCGAACCCAAATGCAGTCGTGGTTACTCCACCTGGGTTTGACCCGGGTGCCAAGTTGCCTGATGGAAAGCCCTCAATTGAAGACACTGTTGTCTTTCTAATGAAGAAGATGAATGAAGGAGATGAGAAGTGGGATTTGACAGTTCAACAGTTGCAACAGAGTCACAAGAGTTTAGAGCAACAGATGCAACATAATCAAAAGAACTTGGAGCATCAGATAAGGCAGTTGGCTACCTCTGTAGCTCTGTTGCAAATGCAGAGCAGAGGAAAGTATCCATCCACTACTGAAGTTAATCCAAGGGAACAGTTGAAAGCGATAAAACTAAGAAGTGGTACTCAGTATGATGGCCCCTCACATGCCGTTGATAGTGAGAAGGATGATGTTGCTCAAGAGGAAGAAGCTGATGGATCACACAAAGAAGAGGTAAAAGAGTTTGGGAAGAAAGATTAGCCAGAAAAGAAGAAGAAAGAAGAGCTTCCATACATACCTAAATGAAAGACTGCGAAGGAGAAGAGAGAAAAACAAGGGTTGATAAAGTGTGATAAGTTTGGGGTGCCTAAGACTCCTATACCTTTACCTTTTCCTCAGAGGTTTGTTAAGGCAAAGCTGCAAGAAAAGTTTGCCAAGTTTCTGGAGATCTTCAACAAGATCCATATCAGCATACCTATCTTTGAAGCCTTGGAGCAAATGCCCTATTACATGAAGTTCCAGAAAGATGCAATGGCAGCGAGGAAGAAGAAGAAGTTGGGTGGTGAAGTAGTGAATCTGGCAGAAGAATGTAATGCAATCATCCAAATGAAGCTGCATAAGAAGTTAGAAGATCCGGGGACTTTTGCTCTTCCATGTGAGATTGGGACTAGCGGAGTAATGATGGGTTTGTGTGATTTAGGGGCCAGCATCAACTTGATGTCGTATTCGATATACAAGAGGCTTAACATTGGAGAGATGAAGCCGATTGGAATAACTTCACAGTTGGCAGATAGGACCACCACTAGGCCTTCTGGAGTGGTGGAGGATGTTTTGGTAAAGGTTGAAAATTTCATCTTTCCAGTTGATTTTGTTATTTTGGATTGCATAGAGGATGAGGTGTGCCCTTTAATTTTGGGGAGACTATTCTTGGCCACTAGAGAAGCCACTATAAACATCAAGGAAGGCCATTTGAAGCTTCGATACAATGACGAGGAGGCCATTTTTCCGGTGTTTAAACCACTCCAGAAGATTGATGAAACAAAGGATGAAAAATGGGTAAAGTTAGTTGTGGGACTTGATGAAGAGGTGGTGGTTGAGAAGAAGTTGAAGAAGTTGTCTTCAGATCTCAACTACTCGTATCCTTTTGTTTGATAATTGGGTATCGTCCGGCATAGGACGTTAAACCTAGCGCTTAATGGGAGGCAACCCATTTTCTTGCTTTTGTTTATTTTCGTAGTTTTTTTTATTATTTCATTTTATTTCTTTTGATTTGTTAGTATGTTAATCCCTTTTTCTCTCCGAGTATGTGGTTTGTAGGCTTGAGACAGTTGTGTACAAAAAGGACACAAGACAAAGTGAAAAGTGCTAGACTGAAGAAGGAACTTTTGGGTGCTAAGTGAGGTATCACGAACCCAAATTAAGAGTTGGTAAAACTCTAAGTTTGGGGGAGTGTATTTGTTATGTTCTTTAATATTACACTACACAGGCGCACACTTGTCCTTGTTTGTCTTGCTGATTTTGTGCTTACCTTGTGATGTTGGGTGTATTTGCGTTTGGTTAGTGTGTGAATTGAATTGTTTGATTACATGTAGGAAGGTGTAGTTTAGGCATGGTTTTATGTGAACACTCCAGGCTCAAACTTAGATTTTGCCTAGCAAAGCTCTAAGTTTGGGGAAGTGTATTTTATTTGATTTGGGATTTTTTGTACATTTGCACAGACGCACCTATCCTATTTGTATTTGTGGTTGTGAATGGGTATGTTTATTGTGATGATTCTTTGTTCCTAGGGTGTTGCTTAGCTGAGTGGTTTAGTGTTCTCACTTGTTGTGATTCAAACCTTTGGTCTTGAATGCATTGAGTTATAACTTGTTGTGGTGATGAGTTTATTGAAAAGTGCATTGAGTTACATTGATAACTGGTGAGAATTGAGCCTTTAACCGAATTATTACCAGGTTTATTACTTGTGAGTGGATCAATCATTGTCTATAGTTCTAGAACTTGCTTGTGCTTGAGACTGCATTTATGTGAAACAATGGGATATGATATAAGCCATCTTTGATTTCATGAGTCACTTTGCCAAATATTTCCGAACCTGAATTCATAAGTCCGTAGTTAACCCTTTTGAGCTTGATATCCTGATTTTTTTTTGCTACCTATTACTTACAACCACTTATCCCTAAAAAGCCTAATCTCCCTATCTAGTGGAGGATAGAGAAAAAAAAGTGGTCTTGTTGAATTACAATTTGAGTGAGGAAGTTTGTGTAAAAGTGCGTAAAAAAGTGTGAAAAAAAAGAAAGAAAGATGAGTGCCCTAAAAAAGAGAGAGGAAAATGAGACAAGTGAAAATAGTGAAAAGTTCTAAAAAAAAAAGAAAAATATATCATGGAGCTTAAAAGTTGCTTGGCTCAAGTGAAAAGAAGGTGAATAATTGTTGTTGAGTTTGCATTGAAAAGTGAGGGTGAGAGTTGATTACATTGAGTTGATGAAATAAATGAGAAAATCCGACTTTTATCCTCCACTAGACGAGTCACTACTTCCAAAATTCATTCTACCTTTTCCAAAGAGCCAACATTACATCCTATTGAAGTCCTATTGATCCTATTTGTTGAGCATATTGAGTGGTGAAGTGAGGAAATTTGTTGCAAGCCTATGGTGACTATTTGGCATGACATGATTGTTGAGTGCATACACGTCCCTATCTTTGCTTTGAGTGTTGA
>JAPKLY010002363.1:9716-25955 GCA_026898435.1 Prunella vulgaris | reverse complement strand
ATCTTGATAAAGTCGACCCCAAGGACTGAATAATTGTGGATATATATATATATATATGATTTTTATTAAGGCTATTGCAATTAAAATTTTAAAATAATAATAATTTCCAAACGCTCCTCATGCTTGGCATCATGAGGCATTGTTCTTCATTCGGTTCTAACCACGCAATAAAGATGCCTGTGCATATTTTAAGCAAGAGGTACATATTGTTAAAACGCAAAACTTTGTAAGAAGATTATTCATAATAAATTTATAATAAAATTATTTTAAAGTATTAAATGTTTTATTAAGAACATAAAAATTTCATCAAAAGTATTAAACATCAGGTCAATAATATTATATTTTAATTGTTATTAATTTTTTTACACAAAATTTTATACTTTTAATTAAATATTTGACACTTTAAAACAATTTACGACGGCAAATGTATTCGTCATAAATTAAAATTATTATTGCAACAAGGGTTAATTACAAAATACTCCACCTTGATGGTATAATTGCAAAAAGGCAAATAAAAAATTCTGAATTTCAAAAAACTCCATTCTATTACACATAATCCCACTTTTTTTAGTCTGATTTTTGGTCTGTGCTTAAAGCCCTTTTCATTTTTACACCTTTATTTTTATTTTGTATTATTTTTTTGTTTAAAATATATATTTTACATAATTTTCTATTTAAAAATTAAGAGACAAATATTCTACATAATTTTTTCTTTTTTTATTGGTATATATGTATTTTTAAAATTTCTTTCTCTGCTTATTTTTTGGTTGTATCAATTTTTTTTTTTCGCATATATTTTACAGATTATCAAGAATTTCCATAACACAATTTTTTACATATCAATTATGTTTCTTTTACAAAACAATAAAATTATTGTGCATATGTACAAATATTAAATATTAAGCAAAAAAAATTACATAGTAAAAAAATTGAATAGAAGACAAATTTTAGTTTTGCATAAATACATTTATTTATATCGAGATATTAAAAAATGGGTGATTTACGTATATGTTAAAAAAATCACTATATTTACAAATAAGTTCACAATATTTGCACATAACCACATTTTTTTCTGAACGAACATTTTTTTTTTCTGCACATCACCTATTTGTAAATATAGTGACTTTTTTGAACCTATATGCAAACCACCCTTAAAAAAATTGCATATATAGCTAATTATTTTGAATATTACAAATTTTTTTTTTTTCATAGAACAACCTTCCACATACAAACCCCAACAACATAAATAAAAAAAATTAAACACCCACATTTCAAATCAATCTCAACTAAAAATTTAAAAAAAATTATGAACATATGCAAAATAATAAATTTGCATATATGCAAAAGTTATTTATATATCCAAATAAAATCAACAAACAATCTAAATTAGATCAACAAATAATTCAAAAAACAAAATAATAAAAAAATAAACTTATGTAAAATAATAAATTTGCATATATGCAAAAATTGAGATTTTTACACTTTTGGTCCCACATGACATGCATTATTTTAGGATTGATCCCAAATATTTATTATTAGTCACATAAGAATTTTTTTCTTACACTTGTAGTGTCAAACGTTAAAAAATTTGTAGATTTGGTCCCAAAAAGCATTACAAAGTTTGCAAGTTTGGTCCCAAGATCTGCAGATCTTGGGACCAAACCTGCAAATTTGTACCGTTTGGGACTATAAGTGAAAGAAAAAATCGTATGAGACCAATAGTGAAATATTTGAGATAAATTCTAAAATAATACATGTTCTGTGGGACCAAAAAAATGCAAAAAAACTCTGCAAAAATATTTGCATATTCAAATCAAATCAAGCCCAACGTTGGCTCTTCATCATATATTGAAATATGTCCAGTTACTAACAACTAAAAAAGAGTTGATAACTAATTAACCTCACATCCTCAACTTACTTGATATAAACAAAGATTTATACAGACCATGGATAAATATACAATAACAACCATGTATTCAACGAAGACATATATTAAACTCATTGAATACTCTTAAGATGCCACTAAAGTGGCAAAAATATGCTTGAATCAGGAATTCAACAATCAAGAACATGAAGCGAAAAAAAAAAAAAGGAATTAAGAAAAATAATTTCAACTCATCAGAAAAGAACCTTCATTTTGTTCTTCACATAAATCATCGAGGGGCGAAGGCAGTTGATGGTGAGGGTAGACGGAGATTGTGAACGCTGATGGGGGTGGGGGGAGAGGCGGATGCAGTGGACTATGGGAGGAGGTGGCAGCCACACATCAATTTAGAGAGAAGGGGATAGAGAGAAGAAGAATTTGGTGGACAACGGTAGGAGGCAACAACCACTGAGGGTGGAAAGGATAAGATTTTTGTGGGTAGATAGAGGAGGAGAATGCATGTTACTGTATGAGCAAATACGTATCATTGTAAGACAAATTCTTTTACTATCAAACAAAATAATATTTTTTTACATATATTTATTTATTTTTGTAGAAATATATATTTTTCAAACAATGTAGGAGCAAAATATGTGTTCCCATAAAAACAAATATTGGATTTTCACATATATTTATTCATTTTTATATAAAAAATTATTTTTTATATAATAAGACATAGAAAAGAGTAAAATTTGTGTTATTACATGAAATAAAATATCTAGATTTAAAAGAATAATAATTAAATTAAGAAATGTTGGTGTATGCTGTAAAACAAACTTTTGTTGGGCTTTTATGGTTTATATTTGATTTCCTTATTATTTGAAATAAAGAGTTTTTCACATTATTGCATTCTCATTAATGCTTGTATGTCTACTTATCTTATATTGTAGATAATGTGGTGGGTTTGTAGTCACACAGAAGATCACATTGTCGGTTCCTTATAAGATATAAACAATATTCACAACTGAAATAGTGTTAGACATAACTATTGGTTTAAGTTGTAGTATGAACTTGTCAGTGACCTGTCTTGGCCATTAGTTTATACTAGTGCGCTTTGTTGTATTGAATGGATCACAGATAAGACATGTTCTTCTATTCTCACTGTAATGAAGAACTAAAGGTCTTGGTGACTCTTATAAGTCTTAACCCTAAGTGCAATATTTAGATGTGTGGGGCGTTTGTGCACTACTTTGATCTACCATGGGTGAGAATCTTGTTAGATTCTTTACACTACGTACTTTGGGTAGTGACATTGCTCGCATGATGTCTATTTATCGGCATTGGGGCACCGTGTCCTGGTGATCCAGGTTGATGATGTCCCCTTGAGGAAACTTATAAAGGTTTGTCGTATTAAACCCTGCAGGTGGATTTAATCCGTACGACAACGAGGTTAAGTTGGTACTACTCAAGAAAAATAGATATTAATTACTTAGAGCAGTGAGAAGCTTTAATAATTAATGGACATGCGATATCTTTAACACGGGGAATTATAGAGTCTAATAGAAGCCCAAATTCGGTTCGGGATAGGACGGGAGTACAACATTAATTTTCTAGTGGAATGAATTAATGTTTCGGACCAAATAATGTTCTGGGCTGAACATAAGTATATTTGGATTCGTAAGAAGCCCAAACCCTATACCTTCTATTGATCCCTAGTCTGGCCCATTTAACCAAAGGAGCCCTAATATAAATAGGCCTCAATTTCGGCCAGAAACCCTAAGTCACACTTTGTTCACGCAGCAGCCAAAGTTTAGGGTTCTCTGGATTGACGAAATTGGGAGACAGGATTATCTCCACGTTTGACAGTTTGTCGTCCACCCGGTGCTCGAACGAGGTTGGGAGACAGATTAGAAGATCACTAGTGGAATCTACGTCTCGATCAACAAGGGTAACAACTCTGTTTTCGTTTTCTTTTGTTTATCTATTTTTGTATGTGTTTGGTAATCCAACAACGATCTTGGGGACGGATCGCCTTCACCGGCAGGATCCATCAAGAAATACATAATTGTTGTTATAAAAATACATATTGTCTTCACAGTAAGTCAGTAATAAACATGTTTGCTTATATTTTGGAGTAAATTTGTGTTATTATTAGAGCAAATGTATGTTACTATCATATTAAATGATATTCTATTATATACTCCCCCCATCCCGTAGGAATTTGATCCCTACGGGACGGCACATTTTTTAAGGAAAATGTATTTTATATATAAAGTAGTGGCATATGGGTAAATATGTGTATAGATTTGTGAGTGTGCACATAAATCAATGTTTCCTTTTTTAGTAGTGTGCAAATTTGTGTGAGATGTTCGAATAAGGAAAGTGTGCAAATTCCTGTGGGACGGAATAAATAAGAGCAAACTGTATGTTACTATAAAAATAAATATTGATTTTTCACAAATATTTATTTAATTATTTGTATAGAAAAAATTGTTTTTCCATGTAATAACACATGTAAAAGAGTGAAAAGTGTGTTACTATATAAAATAATATACTTGAATTTAAAGAGATGGTGAATAAATTAACAAACACATATTTGTATTTATAAAACTACATTTTGTTTTTACAGTAACACACTGTTACCCAAATAATAACACAAACTGCAAACAAATGTGTGTTATTATTAGAGCAAATGTGTATTAGTGCAAGAGCAAATGTGTGTTGGTGTATACACATATATTTATTTGTTCTTAGAAAAATATGTATTTTACTTTTAATTATAAATGTAAGGTATTAAAAGATGTATTACGACATTAACAATATAGTATCAATATAAATCAATAAAAAGAATAAAAAATAAATTAAAAAACACATATTTATTCTTGTAAAAATACATATTGTCCTTATGGTTAGTTTAAAAGTACAAAAAATTATTTTTTTAAAAATTAGTAACACATATTTAATTTTTTAATAACATACATTTGTACCTATAGTTACACAGTCTGGGAGCAAAATTTCTAAAATAAGCTCTGCACTAATTTTTCTTGAAAATATTATGTGAACCGATCTGACACGCTTAAAATTTGCGAATTTTGATACAGAGTGGCCAGTGATATGCACATTTTAGTATTTATTTATTTTAGGTATATTTTATCTGTGTAATATTTAATAAGATAGTTGTCAATATTTAAATATACAATACAACTAGTAATAAACGTTATGCGTGATGAATGATGATAAAAGGTTTTGTGACTAGCAAATTGCAAGTAGTTATGTCATTATTGCAACTGAATTTATAAAATGCAAACTAGTGTAAAATGTAGCAATGTATGCTAGGACATAATTAGTAAAGTATCGAATCTATAATATTGAAATTTAATTGATGTGAAAAGACACGCAATGTAATCAATAAGAATTTAAAGCTACATCTTGATAAAGTCGACCCCAAGGACTGAATAATTGTGGATATATATGATTTTTATTAAGGCTATTGCAATAAAAAATTTAAAATAATAATAATTTCAAAACGCTCCTCATGCTTGGCATCATGAGGCATTGTTCCCAACCACACGCAATGAAGATGCGTGTGCATATTTTAGGCAAGATGTACATATTGTTAGAACTCAAAATTTTGTAAGAAAATTATTCATAGTAAATTTATAATAAAATTATTTTAAAGTATTAAATATTTTATTAAGAACATAAAAAATTTCTATCATATATTAATTGTTATTAATTTTTTTACTCAAAATTTTATACGTTTAATTAAATATTTGACACTTTAAAATAATTTTATGATAAGCCTAAACCATTTTCATATAAACTATTCTTGTTATAATTCCATTCATAATTAAAAAGATATACTCCACGTTTAAAACATATATTCTTTTGAATAAATACACATTTTTAAAGAATATTATTGACTTTCAGCCATACTATCTAATACTATCTCCGTTATATTATAAGTTGTTCATTATTTTTTGACACAAATATTAAGAAGAGTATAAAATATTGATGTAGTATATGTAATGTGATGGAAAAAAGTGAATAGTGTAAAAAATAATAATAAAGAAGTGAATAGTAATTTCCTAAAAAGGTAAAAAAAGAGAAGGAAACACATAGTGGGATGGACGAAAATGATAAAATGAGAAACTTATAGTGGGACGGAGGGAGTACTTGTGCTCCTCGAAGAGAGCTTCGATTCGATATATTACTCGCCCAATTCCAATATTGGGTGAATGAGAAATTGAATTTTTAAGTTTGTTGTAACAAATGAAGAAATGAAGGGAGCCTTTGTCCCACATTGGAAAATTAGTGTTGAGGATGGGAAAGAAGAGAAATAAAAGGGAAAGGCTAAGAGCCTTGTCCCACATTGGAAAATTGTTATTGAGGAAGTGGGTTTATAAGGAGAAATCCATCCTTAGCTTGCAAGAAAGTAATGGGGTTATGCTCCTCCACACTCTACACGTGCGCGCAGGGGGGTGCAAATCATGGCCGAATTTGGCCTAAAAACCTCAAACTTGTGTGCGGACACGAATGTCGCACCGATTTGGTGGCGGCCTGACAAGCTAAGCTTTGCCTAAATTTTTTATTTCCCGAGTCAGGAATTTTTTGCTGAGCCTGAGTGTCAGCTTGACATGAGTCTGGGTCAGCCTGACCTGACCCTGAAGATCATCTTGACCTGAGTCAGGTTCCGCCTGACCTGACTAAGTCATCCTGACCTGAATCAGGTTCAGCCTGACCTGACTAAGTCATCCTGACCTGAGTCAGGTTCAGCCTGACCTGACTAAGTCATCCTGACCTGAGTCTGTTCATCCTGAGCTGAGTCCGGATCAGCTTGACCTGACTAAGTCATCCTGAGCTGAGTCCGGATCAGCCTGACCTAACCTTAGTCAGGGTCAGCCTGAGGCATTTTTTCAGGCCTGCTGAGATTTCAAAATCTCTACAGTTACAACACGTTTTTAAACTTAAAAAACATGTTTTAATGCAATTAATTCAGATGCTTTGTCGGTTACGGTCAAGACCAATATTGGGTCTTTGTAGCTACACTCCAATAGTCATTTTTAGTACTATAAATAGTATTCTTATGTGTTGCAAGAAACATAAGAATAACAAAATATACAATATTTGAGTGGAAAAATATCCAGATACTTTCCGGCAACCTGCCACTTTCCTTGTCCAAATATTCCGCTAAAATTTCATTCTTACTCCGGTGATTACGAACAATATATCGGTTCGTTTAAAGCAAGATATTGTGCCAGATTGTTGCTTTTCATCGTTGTATCCTGGGAAACAAGTGTCCCATAAATTCACTAAGCACCTAGAAAGTGAGGGACATATTTTGTTTTAAGGAAATCGTGTTCCTCACGAGCCTCGATTCCCCTTTTATTTTTCATTATTATTTTCAGCCATCGTGCCCTATATCCCTACATCTAGGTGCTTTTGATGACTCTTAAGTATAAATAAAAAAAAAATTATTTAAGAAAAAAAATTTATGTGTGTTAATGAAATCTCCACAAAAGAAGCTTTTATGTGGCTTGCGAGTGCGATTTCACTAACAATTGATCGAATTCAGTTTACCGGAATTACAAAGTTCACAAATTCTGGAAAGATTTCGACAGAACTTCGTTATGGCAGTGAAAACTTGAGTTTTATTATGAAAATGAGGCCTATTTATAGGCAAAATTACAAGCAGGTGGTGGCATGGACTTTGCCACGCTTCTTAGGAAGCTTACACGTGTCCTTTGCATGCTAAACAAGATAATTACAATGAAAAATTGACTATAAACGAACAAAATGGAGTTCTGGCGATCAACTTCAAGGGTGGTGAGCAGGTGAGCTGACCTGGACGAGCAGGTGACCAGCTGGTTGGGCGAACAGGTGAGCTGCCCTGGGCGAGCAGATGACCAGCTGTTTGGACGAACAGCTGAGCTGCTTTGGACGAGCAGCTGAGCTTCTTTGGACGAACAGCTGAGCTGCTTTGGGCGAGCAGCTGAGCTGCTTTGGGCGAGCAGGTGACCAGCTGAGCTGCTCGCCTCCTTTCATTTTGTACTGCTGCTCGCCTATCTCTTGTTCTTCATATGATTCTTTCATCTTCTTTGTTGGTTTTTACTTGTTCCAGCTGCATCTTGGCTTCATTATTATGATCTTCTTGTGGGTTTAATTCTCCTGGGACACGTCACCTGGGATTAACTTGATTACTTCCTTGAACATTCAGATTAACTTATTACATCAACAGTTGCCCCCTAGCTTGATGTTTGTTGGAACCATCGAGTGGATAACAATTATCAAATTATCTGGATTTTATAAGAATCCTTTGTTGTTTGGGAAGTAATTTCAGTCTTGACTTGACTTGCGACCATTTGGATGACGGATATAGTGAAAGACCCCCATGGCCTCATTAAAAACCTAGCCGTAAACCACCCTTGTGGATAAACCGGTCGTAGGAAAAAAGAGATACCAGAGTGTGCTATCAAATATCCATGCCCAAATGGTGTTGAGTATCCTTGATTGGATCGTCGTGTATTGAAACAGCTGAAATTGGTGATCAGCTTCATGGATCACAAAGAGGCGAGCAGCCCATGATGTGAGGGAGCGAGCAGGTCTTGGGGTGAGCAGGTGAGCTGTTCGCCGCCAACCTTCTGAGAGGGATTTGTGAGCCGCTGGTCATGCTCAAGTTGCTCGTCGTGGTCAATAGCTCATTCTCCTCCGGCCAAGAGAAGATTATTGGTAATTGATGAAGAAACAAATGACTAGGAGACCGAGTCCGATGTCCTTTTGATTTTTTGGGATGTATTTGGGATAAGCTCGGAGTCTTCTGAGCCTGATGCTGAAGAAGTTAGTACCGTCCGAGAGGTCACAGAAGCTCGAGATCAGACCGCTGATATTCCTGAGGCGGTGAATCCTCGTGAGGGTGCTACCGACTTCAATCTTGGAGAAGGTTTCGAACGAGGAGATGGGCCGAGCCAAACCGATATTTGGAGAGAGTTGGCTCAAACTTATCAACCTCCGACGCAAGTACTTGAAGATAGAATACCGGAGTGGGTTGCTCAAGACTTCAATTGGCTGGTTTATATTGATCAGTATCGGGACCAATTTATCCGACCTCGACTCCGTCCTGTTCCATATGTTGAGACGAGATATGAGACGACTTGTCATCAAAGCCTGTTGTTAGAAGATGACTTGATGACTATTCGGGATGAGTATCGGATTCCACTTGATATCCACATGCATGTCCCTCGTGATTGCGAGCGAGCTGATCAGCACCCACCGGGGTGTACTGTGATGTACGTTGATGTCCTTGATGCCGAATTCCCACTGCCGTTGCACCCAATAATTGGCCAGTTTTTTATGGATGTTAACTTAGCAATTACTCAGATTACGCCGAACGGGTGGAGAGATTTGCTAAGTTATTTGACGGTGATGGGATTAGAGGGTTATGCTATTATTGATCCCCCAGGTCAGGTCGTCTCGGAAGATTCGGATGAAGACACTACTGAGGCTCTCGCATCTGCTTCAGGAGCTGTTGAGACTATTGAAGCTTCCCTAGATAAAGATGGTGCCGAAACTACACCCCCCGAAGTTCAACCCGCCGATGCTGCTGTTGGTGATGCCCCTACTGCTGATTAGGGCTTTTGCTCACCCGATGTCTTATTTGTTTTAGACATCGGTTTTGCTATCTTTTGCTGCTTTCTTTACTCGCTTTTCTTCTTGGTTTATCGTAGGATGTATTTTCCTTTATTTGGTTGTATGTCAAACCTGTTTAAGGAATGGAATGATCGTCCTGCCTACTTGTTTATATCGCCTGTTCTTTTTTTGTGCTCGTTTTCATATTCTACTTTTCAGTATTCGCGTAATAACCTTCTAGGTTGTAACGATCCGCACTCTTACGTCGGGGCGCTCAGTTGGAATTTTATGCTTTACTATCCATTTGGAGCGTTCACTACGCTGCCGTTGGATTTTACATTTCTATCCCGAGCTATTCTGGAGTGTTTAATGTGCCATCCTGGGAAGCGCGCAAGGCATCCGTTAGGATGAATATTTTTTAAACACTACCGGCCCAATTAGGATGGACTTATAATGGTCGATCATGCTCAATTCTTGATTGAGATGTGTTAGGTGTCTGACACCGTAACTTATCTGCTCAACAAGTGCAAGATGCTTCGCTCTCGTTTAGGACATTTATGGTCTCTGACACCTTTTATGTCACTGTATGAGGAGCGTGCCCGGCAAAGGGCGCATTTGACCAAGAAAGCCACTTTCAGGCAATTTCAAGTAGGACTGCAATCCTTCCTGGTCATCACTTACCGAAGAAAGATTGTCTTTCACATTCCATTCGTCATTGGGGTAACCAAGTATACATCATACATCCATTACTGATAAAATTTCTTCAAATGAGCAGCATTCCATGTGTATGAAGAAGGTGTCCCATCCAGGTCTTCCAAGTCGCAAGTTCCTTTTGACCAACTTCGCGAAACACGAAATGGTCCTTCCCATCCAGGTCCGAATGTTCCAGGTAGAGTACATAGGATTTTTCGCAGCACCAAATCGCCTTCCTGGAAACTTCTCTTTCTGACTTGCGAATTGTAATACCTGGTAGCGTATTGTTTGTATGTCGCGTTGCGCAGCTCTGCAGCGATTCACCTTTCTTCGAGGAAGTCTTTCTCGATCGCGATAGCTTTATCATTCTCTTTCTCGTTGTACATACAAACTCGCCATGTGGGATTTTGTAGCTCGACTGACCATTGCTTTGGTTCCGTACGCCATTGAGAATGGGGTTTCTCCAGTGCTTGTTCTGAATGACGTTCGGTACGACCACAACATTTCTGGGAGTTCTTTCGACCAGCTTCCCTTCTTTTCCTTCAAACGGAGCTTCAATATTTGCTTGATGATCTTGTTGATTGTTTTAACCTGACCGTTTGACTGCGGATGATAGGGTGTCGAGTAATACTTTTTAATTTTCCAAGTATCACAAGATTTCCTTGAGAATTTCCAATCCCTGTTTCTGTGATATACATTTGAGTAGGGGTGATGAAAATCCTCTCTTGTATAATTGGCCGTCGATCATCACGTAACGAACTGTCTGTTTAACCAATCGAGCTGCTGTCCAGGGATCCTTAGGCTGCTCTCCGCTAGTCAAATATTTCATTAGACTAGCTCTGCAGTCGTCATTGTCCAACTCGTCCACCTCCTGCCCCCAATTCGATGTTTGATTCATTTTATAATCGAAGGTCGAAGGATTATCAAGTTTGGTGATGACGACTTCTGATATTTCTGTTGCCCCCTGGCTTGACGCTAATCTGGCTAGAGCGTCGGCTTGTGTGTTTTCTAGTCGAGGTATCTGTTCGATATAGATTTGTTGAAACATGTTCAATAGATGAGCTACTATTTTTTGATATAGTATCATCTGTTCATCTTTAGCCTCGAACTCTCCTCGGACTTGTGACACAATCAACTGGAAGTCGTCAAAAAATTGTAGTCTTTTGACCCCAATAGCCAACGCAAGTCTGAGCCCAGCAATCAGCGCTTCGTATTCTGCTTCGTTGTTTGTTGCCAGGAAAGAAAATCGGATGGCTGATGTAAACACTTAACGGTCGGGGCTTATTAACACCACTCCTGCCCCCGACACCGTGTTTGTTGACGACCCGTCCATGTACAAGTGCCACGGATGTTCGTAGTCCTTTGTCAATTTTGGTGGGGAAGTTAATTCCACAATAAAGTCGGCCAGAGCTTGTCCTTTGATTATCATTCGTGTTGCGTAGGTAATGATGAATTGACTGATTTTCAAGGACCATTTCAGCATCCTTCCCATTGTATCTGGACGATGGATAATTTGTCTCAGCGGGAATGTAGTGAGTACTTCTACTTGATGATCGTAGAAGTACAGCCGCAACTTTCTGGTGCTCATGATTAAGGCATACGCAAGCTTCTCGGTTGGAAAATATCGTATTTCTGTCTCGTGTAGAGCTTGACTTACATAGTAGATTGGGGAATGGAACTGACCTTCCGCACGCGCAAGTACTGAACTTATTGCTACCTCTGATGCTGCGAGGTAGAGATACAGTTTCTCGTCAGGCATCGGCTTGGATAGAATTTGTGTGTTGCTCAGATACTTTTTTATTTGATCAAACGCTCTCTGACAGTCGTCTGTCCACACAAAATCATCCTTCTTCCTCTTCATGGCCTCAAAAAATGGCCTGCACTTATCTCCAGATCGTGAAATGAAGTGATTCAGTGCCGCTAGACATCTAGTCAGGCGTTGAGTCTTACAGACTGAATCAGGTGGCTTCATGTCAATAATGGCTTTGACTTTCATCGGGTTCACTTCGACTCCGCGCTAACTCACTAGATGTCCCAAGAATTTTCCCGAATGAATTCTGAAGCTGCTTTTCTTGGGGTTGAGTTTCATGTTGTAGGCGCGGAGTATCTCGAATGTTTGAGCAAGATGTTCGAGGCGATCTTCCTTGTGTACGCTCTTCACGACAATATCGTCCATGTAGACTTCGATTGAGTGGCTGATATGCTCATCGAACATCTTGTTCACCATTCTTTGATATGTGGCCCCGGCGTTAATCAAGCCAAATGACAAGCTCAAGATTCTCTTTGTCCAGAAAAGCTTTAACGGCCGTCAATTCTTCCATTGGTGTGGCGTGCTTTCACTTTTCCTTCCATCTGGGATCGAAAATTAGCCCATTGACGTTTAGCTCGTCTTCAATCTCCATCGGTTCGCAATCCAACCAAGGTTCAAAATCTTGGCTGAGAAGGCATTCGTTTGGTTGTTCACTAGTGAAGTGCCTCTCAGGCTCTATTTCCGCCCAGATTGTTATGTCTTGATTTGGTTCTGCCCTTGGTACATTTTCTGAATGTTCGACCTCCATTGGTACTACTTCGTCTTGCGAAGTGACCAACTTCTTGGGTCCCAGTTCAGTTCGTACGGGAGAATTCTCAATGACGTGTATTTGCGAATCTGATGGCTTTACTTGAAGTAGGCATTCGCGAGCTTTCTTTTGATCGCCTTTTATCGTACCAGCGCCATTCGGTGTTGGGAATTTCAGACAATAGTAGTACGTCGAACATGCAGCTTTGAATTCATGCATAAAGGGTCGGCCGAGGAACCCGTTGTAGGAGGATGCCTGCCTGGTTAGCCTCCTATCAGAATGATCGACTGATACAAGTTCCACAGACAAATGTATTTTGCTTAGGGGAATAGTAACAGCCTCCCCGAATCCTATGGTTTTGTGATTGCAGTCTTCAATGTAGGATCCGAAGTTCCCTATCTGGTCCAGAGTGCTCTTGAATAATATGTTGGTATAAGTTCCGGTGTCGACCAGTAGTCTGTGAACTTTGGCATTCATTATATTCGCGCTTATGACCAGGGAGTCATTATGTGGGGTTATAATACCCTCCAAGTCCTTCTGCGAGAACATTAATTCAGCAGTTGGCCTTGCCGAGGGTCCAGCACAAGTCTCCTTTAACTGGTCAATGGCGCGAAGCTCTACCTTCTTCTGCCTCTTCGATGGAGGTGGCCTCCCATCTGTACTTCCACCTGCATGGCCAACATCTGGTTCGATCACAAAAATTTCCCTCATCGGTCCTGGCTGAGGGGGTGGTGCTTGCCGATTCAGCCAATTCGGCCTCGGCCTCTCTTCCCTGTCTTCGCTGTTGTCTTCCTCCGCCCTATCATCGGGCTCCCGCAGTCTTTTTCCTGGGGCTTTTTTCACGAACTCAGACAGTTTGCCCTCTTCATAGAATTTCCACAACTCTCTGAGTAAGTCTTTACACTGACTAGTGTAATGTCCCACCTTCTGATGGTAGGCGCAAAATCTGCCCGAAGACACCTTGCTTGGACTCACCTTGATCTTCCTGGGTGCTGGTAACATCCCCTTCTCATTGACCGCATTGTACACCTGGTCAATGGAAACCGCTAGGACTTGATTGAGCTTTCCTTTCAAACCTTTGCCTTCAAAAGGCTTAACATTCCCTGGGGTTCTGTAACTGCTTCTACCTCTCCTGGAAAATACCTTTGGGGTTTCCGTGTTTCCATCTTTTGTGCTTCCACCTTCTGTGCTTTCACCTAGTGATTTTCTCAATGCCTCTTGCATTGCCACAAATATTCCGGCCTTATTCTGAAACTCTCCATAAGTCTTCGGGCACGTGAGATGCATTTCCTTCCACAAATCAGATCCTTTCTTCAATCCTGCCATTGCGGCAATCACCTTCGTGTCTTCACTCATTGGCTCTCCTTCAAGAAGGATTTTGTCAAAACGTTCGAGGAATTTCTGATCTGATTCTTCCACTTCCTGTACCAGATTTGCCAGTCGGTGCTTCTGAGTGAAGCACGACGCCGCTCCCGAAAAATATGCTAAAAATTCCCAGCTCAGCTACGCGAAAGAAGTTATTGATGCTGGGGGCATCGCTGTAAACCACCGATGTGCATGGTCTCCAAGTGAAAGAGGAAAATTTCTGCATTGGGTGGCATCAGACGCACCCATTGAGATCATAAAATCTGTATACTTGGAGATGTGCACCTTCGGATCAGAGCTTCCCTCGTACATATTCATTGTCGGGTATTGAATCTTCGGCTGAATGGGTGCTGTTAAGATCGTGGGTGATAGTGGTGATAGCGGGATCTGTAAAGATGACTCGCCCTCTGGGCGTAGAGCTATCTTGGCCTGAAGGTCCTCGATGGCTTTCTTCATTGACAATAGGATTCCATCCGAGGTCTAAGTACGAGGACGTGGAGGTTGTTCCTCTCGCACATGGCGAGCGGAGACAGACGCACGGTTGCTTTGATCGCTCTAACGCCGGCCATCGTAGTCGTTCATGAATTGTCCGCTGTCTTTCTGGGTCCACTTCCTGTACACGAGTTGGATGACGGGACACCGATATAGGCCGTCCATATGACCCATCATCCCATTGCTCTGGATGCCTGCTCCACGGACTGTTGTGACTTGACTCATCCACCAAGCTCCTAGTTTGTCTGCCTTGTGGGCCCAACCGACCAGTTGTTTTCTGCTTCCCTTGTTCCTCTCGCCTTCTTCGTTGTTCGCTTTCAGCCTCGGCCTCGGGTTGACGCTGAACAGCCGGTTCAAGAATGGGTTCCAGTTCAGGTCGCATCCCGGAAGGACCGGCGACTCCCTGTTGCTGTTATTGCTTCAATACCCTGCAAAAGGCCATCATACAAGAGATGTCTTCAGGACTCTGAAGGAAGGGAAGCAGTTCAGATAACCCTTGCATGTAATTTTGTCCCACTTGGGTAGGCGGGACTCTTGTATGTTCTATCTGTGGTAGATTATTGGGTGCGTCCTGAACTACCGTTGATTGTTCAGGCATTGATGTTCTCCTGTTCTGATGATTGTTGTTCCTTTCATGCGATGTGACCCTAGGTTGAGAAACTTCTCTCGACATTTTACGTAATGTCAGCTCCTTTCCACTAAACAGCTGAACATGTGAAATAGCAGGTGAACAGGTAAAACAACAGGTGAGCAGATGAGTAGGTGAGCAGATGAAAAACAGGCGACCAGGTGAAAATCAGGCGACCAGGTGAAAAAATAGGCGACCAGGTGTGTAAACAGGCGAATAGGTAGTGTTATTTCTTGAATATGAGGCGAACAACTAGGTTTCCTTCAAGCAATCAAGCGACCAGCTAGTGTTCCTTCAAACATTCAAGCGACCAGCCTGTTTTCCTTCAAGTGAGCAGGTTGCAAATCTTCATCCAGAATCCAAATTTCACAATTTTTATTCCAGTATCCAACAAAATCCAGCAATCGGAGGTTCAAACCCTTCTTCTAGCGCCAAATTGTTAATGAAATCTCCACAAAAGAAGCTTTTATGTCGCTTACGAGTGCGATTTCACTAACAATCGATCAAATTATGTTTACCAGAATTACAAAGTTAACAAATTCTGGAAATATTTTGACAGAACTTCGTTATGGCAGTGAAAACTTGAGTTATATTCTGAAAATGAGGCCTATTTATAGGCAAAATTACAAGCAGGTGGTGGCATGGACTTTGCCACGCTTCTTAGGAAGCTTACACGTGTCCTTTGCATGCTAAACAAGATAATTACAATGAAAAATTGACTAAAAACGAACAAAATGGAGTTCTGGCGATCAACTTCAAGGGTGGCGAACAGGTGACCAGCTAGTTGGGCGAACAGGTGAGCTGCCCTGGGTGAGCATGTTGGTCCCGAAACGAGTTAAATCAGTGTATGGGAGGGGAATACACGGATGTCAGATTTTTCTGAAAGACTCAGAAAAATGCTCTAACGCACTCAGTCAGGATTCCCTGAAGTACTCAGTACGCTGAAGGTCCGCAGGGGCAGCAGGGACGGTTCAGTAACGAGTCAGATAAACTGAGTGTGAGTAATGTGCTCG
>JAPKLY010002362.1:0-25968 GCA_026898435.1 Prunella vulgaris | reverse complement strand
TTTTTGTCTTTTTCGCAAATTTTTCTAACTTGTGGCAGTAGGTGCTTAGCAACCTTTTAAGAAGGGTACCTTCGCGACCTTGGGCACTTTGGCCTTTGCCTTCGAGCTATTTAAATACAACGCTTGGGACCTTGGTCCTTGCGGATTTTTGAGCATGTGGGCGAGCTAGGTCTGGCGAGCTACCAGGAGCAGTGGGCGACCTGGTGCAGCTCACCTGGTTGGAGAGCTGCACAGGTCCAACCACTTGGGAATTTTTCTGAATTTTTACAGCAACGTAATTTACATCGGTTGCCATCTATATTTCTAATGCAAACCTTCGACTAGTCTATTACAGGATTCTAGTCTATTGGTAGAACTTTTTTAGATGTGCCGAGCTCCAGGTGTATGACGAAGCTTTGCCTTCTGCGTCTTCTAGATCATAGGTACCGTTTGGCCAGGCTGCAGTGACCCGGAATGGTCCTTCCCAGTTTGAACCGAATACACCTGGTGGAGCCATCAATTTCTTTTTTAACACCAGGTCTCCGACCTTGAACTTTCGGTCTCGGACCTGAGAGTTGTAATATTTTTCCGCTCTGCGCTTGTAGGTAGCGTTTTTCATTTCTGACGAAGCTCTGGTCTCTTCGATCAGATCTTTTTCTACTGCCAAGGCTTCATCATTCTTTTCTTCATCATACCCCACCACCTTCCAAGTCTTGTTCTGGACTTCTACCGGGACTACGGCTTCAGTCCCGAAGGCTAGGGCAAATGGGGTCTCCCCGGTGCTCGCCATATAGGAAGTTCTATAAGACGGGGTCTCCCCGGTGCTGGCCCTATAGGAAGTTCTATAAGACCATAGGACCTCCGGGAGTTCGTCTGCCCAGCTCCCCTTCTTTTCTTCGAGGCGGAGCTTCAATATGTGTTTCAGGATCTTGTTCACCGCCTCGACCTGGCTGTTCGACTGGGGGTGATATGGAGTTGAGTAGTGCTTCTTGATGTTCCATGAACTGCAGAAGTCCCTCAACTTCTGTCCGTCGAACTGTCTTCCATTATCAGTGATGACCGACTGCGGGAGTCCAAACCTGCAGATCAGGTTTTTCCAAATGAAGCCGATCATCCTTTCTTGGGTTATGGTTGTGAGAGCTTCGGCCTCAGCCCACTTAGTGTAGTAGTCTACTGCTACGACAGCAAACTTTACACCGCCTCTGCCAGGTGGAAATGGGTCGATCAAGTCGATACCCCATTTCGCGAAAGGCCATGGGCTGAAAACTGACTTAAGCTGGTTGGCTGGGGAGTGGATGTTAGGTGCGAAAAGTTGGTACTTTCGGCACCTTCGAGCGAAGCTGATGGCGTCTTTGCGAAGAGTGGGCCAGTAGTAGCCCTGTCTGATCGTCTTATATGCCAATGCTTGCCCCCCAGCGTGACTCCCACAAATCCCTTCGTGAATTTCTTCTAACACTTCGGACCCCTGCTTCCTAGTTAGGCATTTGAGTAGGGGTAGAGAGAATCCACGTTTGTAGAGTTGGCCGTCCAGCAGTGTATATCTGGCAGCTTGCTTTACTAACCGGCTAGCTTCCCAGGTGTCCACGGGGGTTGTTCCGTCTGTTAGGTATTTTTGGATTGGAGTGCACCAATCTTCACCACCTTCACTGTCCTCCTGCCCCCCGCTCGATGTTTGATTTATCTTGTAATCGGACGTCGAGGGGTTTTTCAGTGTGGTGATCACAACCTCCGTGAATTCGGCTTCGCCGTTGCTAGTAGCTAGCCGGGCTAGAGCATCTGCTTGTGTGTTCTCTAGCCGCGGTATCTGATTGATGTAAACTTGTGTAAACATCGAGATCAGATGCGCGGCTATTTTCTGGTAGGTCATCATCTGCTGGTCTTTTGCCTCATATTCCCCCCGGACTTGGGATATTATTAGCTGGGAATCTCCGAAAACTTGAAGATTGGTTGCCCCCACAACTAATGATAGCCTAAGTCCTGCTATCAACGCTTCATACTCCGCCTCATTGTTGGTTGCTCGAAAGTCTAACCGAATTGCTGAGGTGAAGACTTGTCTGTCTGGGCTGATCAGGACCACGCCGACGCCTGCTGCTATGCTAGTTGATGATCCGTCCACGTAGAGATGCCACGAAGCTATACGCCCCCTCGTCGGATCTTACGGGAAAGTTAGCTCGACAATGAAGTCGGCAAGTACTTGTCCCTTGATCGCTGTTCGGGGTGCGTAGGTTATACCGTATTGGCTGATCTCCAGTGACCATTTCAGTAGGCGTCCGGCGGTGTCTGGGCGCTGTAGTATTTGACGAAGTGGGAACGTCGTCAGCACCTCTACTGGGTGGTCAAAGAAGTAAGGCCTCAATTTTCTAACACTCATCACCAGTGCATAAGCCAGCTTCTCCGTTGGGGTGTACCGCAACTCAGCTTCATGTAAGACTTGGCTCACATAGTACACTGGCAGGTGTGTTTTCGCCTCTTCTAGGACCAGGACGGAGCTGATGGCCACCTCTGACGCGGCTAGGTACAGATACAGCTTTTCTCCAAGTATCGGCTTCGACAGGACCTGTGTATCTGCCAGGTACGTTTTGATATCTTCAAAGGCTCGTTGGCATTCACTTGTCCAAACGAAGTGGTTTTTGAGGTGGAGCTTGTTGGCCTTGGCCGCCTCTTTGTACCTCCGTGTGTTTGCCTTAATTGCCTCGAAAAATAGACAATTTCGGTCGCCGGACCTGGAGATGAATCTGTTCAGGGCTGCCATGCACCCAGTCAGCCTTTGAATTTTTTGGACAGAATCGGGTATACCCATCTCGATTATGCATTGGACCTGTGTTGGGTTGACCTCAATTCCACGCTGGCTAACTAGGTGCCCCAGGAACTTCCCGGAGTGTACGCCAAAGCTGGTCTTTTTGGGGTTTAACTTCATGTTGTAGTGGCGCAGTATATCGAAGGTCTGTTTTAGGTGGTCCAGGTGGTCCTCCTTTCTCAAACTCTTGACAACTATGTCATCCACATACACTTCCATGGATTCGCCAATGTGTTGGTCAAACATTTTGTTCACCAATCTTTGGTAGGTAGCTCCGGCGTTGATGAGTCCGAACGGCATCCTTTCCCAGCAATACATGTTCTTGTTGGTGTAGAACGCCGTGTGTTCCTGGTCATCTGGGTGTAGAGCTATCTGGTGATAGCCCGCAAAAGCATCCATGAATGTCATCATCTCATGGCCTGCTGTGCTGTCCACCAACTGGTCAATGTGAGGTAGCGGGAAGTTATCTTTCGGGCATGCTTTGTTCAGGTCTGTGAAGTCGATGCAGAGTCTCCACGTCCCATTGTGTTTCTTCACCAGGACGGGGTTTGCAACCCACTGCGGACACAAAGCTTCCTTGATGAGCCTGTTGTCTAACAACTTCTCCACCTCAACAGTCAGAGCCGCGTACTTGTCTGGTCCATACTTTCTTCGCTTTTGGCGTACGGGTCTCCTCGTCGGATCTATGTTAAGTCTGTGGAAAGCATGTTCCAACGGGATCCCCATCATGTCTTCGTGGGACCAGGCAAATACGTCTAGGTTGGTCATTAAGAACAGCTCCATCCTCGACCGGTACGGTTCAGGTAACTCAGAACCGATGAAAAGTTCTAAGTCCCTTTCCGGGTCCACCGGGAGTACCGTCAACTCTTCCATGGGGTGGCTTTTCTCTTTTGACTTTTCCACCTCGGGTCGCTGATGAACTCGTCCCACTCCCCTTGTGACATTCGCGCAGGCTCGTGGCCTATGCGCGGTTCGAGGTCATCGGGTTGGCTCTCAGCTTGGGTGAGCTCGTCGGCTGTGAACACCTCCGGTGGTCTGTCAGCTTGGGATGGTGTGGTGACTTGGGGAGTTGGGTCAACGTCCATTGGTGTTGGTTCTTGACCTCCAGCAGGTCCCCCACCTTGGGCCTCATCAGCTACCTCCATGGGAGTAGGTTGCTGCCCCTGCGCAGGTACCGACCCCTGCGCAGGTCTCAACACTTGGGTTTCTTCCAAGTCCTCCATTGGTGTCGGTTGTGTGTCTTGCACAGGTCCAGTGCCTTGGTTGATTTCTGACAAATCGCCTACCTCCATCATCTCAGTTTCGACCGAGATGACGTCTAGGATGTTTGGCTCGTCTGCAGGAATCTGTACGTCCTTTTCGAGGATGTGGACTTGTGTCACCACTTTTTTAACCCGGCCGTCTTTGACCTGGAGTAAACACTCTCGGGCTTTTCTCTGGTCACCTTTTATAGTTCCGGCACCTTTTAGAGTTGGGAATTTTAAACAGTTGTAGTAGGTTGAACACGCCACTTTGAATTCATTAATAAACAGACGACCAAGGAACCCGTTGTAGGAGGACTGCTGGTCGACAACTAGGAAATCTATGAGCCTAGTCAGTCTCCTTTCGGGGTCCTCAGCCGATACAAGTTGGACGCTCAACCTAACACTACCTAGGGGAACGGTTACAGCTTCTCCGAACCCCACTATCCTAGCGTTACTAGGTTCCAGATACGACTCAAAATCACCTAAGGCGTCCAAGGTGGATTTGAAGAGAATGTTGGTGAATGCGCCGGTGTCCACAAGTAGCCTGTGGACTCGGACGTTCATGATGTTGGCGGTTATCACCAACGAGTCGTTGTGGGGCATCAGTACCCCTTCCAGGTCCGCCGCGGAGAATGTCAGCTCGTCAGTAAGCTGTGAGACGATCCTGGGGCCGGAGCTACCCTCCTGGACTTGGTTTATGGCCCGGATTTTGGCCTTTCTCTTTCTCCTGGACATGGAGGATCCCCCGTCCTGGAGACCTCCGGCGGCTCCGATCTCCTGCTCGAGAACTAAGAGTTCCCGAGTAGGCTCCATGTTTTACTGAGGTTGGGGAGGTGCCCTCCGTCTGTTATGGGGACCGGGTTGGTCTGCTTCCTCCTCCTCGTCATCGGAGGTAGCCCTCCTCTCGAACCTCGGTCTCTTAGCTGGGGCCTTCTTCACGAACTCGGCCAATTTCCCCTCCTCGTAAAATTTCCAGAGTTGCTTGAGGAGGTCTCGGCACTCGCTGGTGAAGTGGCCGATGGCCTGATGGTAGGCACAGAATTTGTTGGGATTGAGCTTCGTGCGGTCCTGGCGGATTCACCTTGGCTCTTCCAGCATGGCCTTGCCTTTGACAGCAGTGAAAACGTGGTCGACGGAGACAGTGAGGACCTGGTTGAGCTTTTCTTTGAGCTCATCTCCCTCGCCAAAGGCTTTTAAGTTCCGGGGAGCTTTGTAGGCGCCCCCGGACTTCTTCCCGTGGGGCTTCCTTTCCTCGTGGGCACTAACTTCTTTCAGTAGTGCCTCCTGCATAGCCGTGAACACCCCCGCCTTGTGACGGAATTCGCTGTAAGTGTTGGGACATGCGAGGTGCATCTCTTTCCAGAGGTCGGTACCCCTCCTGAGTCCGGCCATCGCTGCGACGACCTTGGTGTCTTCACTCACCGGCTCGCCTTCCAGCAGGATTTTGTCGAACCTTTCCAGGTACTGCTGGTCGGTCTCGCTCTCGCCTTGGTGGATGTTGGCGAGTCGGTGTTTCTGGGTAAGGTAGGATCCGAACCCAGAGAAGTGGGCCAGGAACTCCCGTGAGAGTTGGCCAAATGAGCAGATTGACCCCGGGGCGAGTGAAGAGAACCATCGGTGGGCTCGATCCCCTAGGGTCAGCGGAAAGTTCCGGCACTGGGTGGAGTCAGTGGCGCCAACCGAAATCATGAAGTCCGCGTACTTGGCCAGGTGGACTTTCAGGTCCGATTCGCCTTCGTATGCGGACATCACCAGGAATTGAATTTTCTTCTGGACCGGTGCGCGGAGGATGGCAGGTGCCAATGGAGAGGTGGGGAGAGCCGTGGCGTCAGGTCCGCCAGACTTGGCTGCTACTTGTGCTTGTAGCATTTCAACGGCCTTTTTCAGTGAGGCCAGCTCGTCATCTCGGGTCACCTCAGGTGGAGGGTGCTCAAAGGTAGTGCGTCTCGTGGACGCACGTCCCCGAGGTGCCTCACTCTGGGGTGACCTCTCAGTGGCGGGCTGGAATTGGCATCCGCCGTGGGGGCCTAGTCGGTCAGTGGCGGGTCTCCTCAGCCTTTCGTGGGCTGATCTGCGTGGCTACTGATCAGAGTCCCCATGGGACGTAGCTGGGGCCGCCGTACGCTCATTCTCTTCGTATCTTGGGCCCAGGCGGCCTTGGAGGACTTCCCTCCTTTGTGATTGTGATTGGTGGGTGCCAGATGCCCCGGTGTAGGCGGACTCCCTTCCAGTGTAGGGAGCAGGACCCTCCTCCACCATTTTGGCCTTGCCGGTTCTCTCCCTGCGCTGGCGAGCCTGTGCCGAGCTCGCCTCCTGCTCGGTGGGGAGTACGCTGTAGTCCCCTCTAGTTTGGGTGCCCTGAGTGGGCCTGGTCTGCTCCCGGGTTTCGACGGCTGGAGCTCGCCTAGGTACTAGGGCGAGCTCGTCCTGCTGTCGCTGCTGCAGCCTTTGTAAGGTCGCGATGGTGCGTTGGAGCTCGTCAGGATTGCTGACCAGGTCCCTCAGAGCGGGGGCCAAGTCCTCCTGGGTCACCGCAACTCGCGGAGGTCGCGGAGCTGTGGTGCTCTTCTGGGGAGGTGGTTGTGAGGTCTCCACCACCTGGCGTGAGGTCTCCACCTCGGCCTGGTTTTGATCACCCCCTTTAGACCTTCCCGCAGCGACGGAGGCCTGTCCCTTGGCGGCTCGAGTGTTAGCCATTTTTGGGTTTCGGAGGGGGTAGCTTGCTGCAGGTCGCCGAGATGGAGGGAGGTCGCTGGAGTGGTGGAGGTAGCCGGTGCGGTGGTTGTCCAGCTTAGGTGGAGCCGTGCAAGTTTTCGTCTAGCCTCGCGTGTTGACGAATTATCCAAGATTCGGTTTATTCGTGTGCACGCGCGCGTTTGAAAACTTGTTCCGGGCAGATCTCGTGAAATCCGAAAACTTGGGTTTTTGTCCGGAAATCTGGGTTCTTCGTCCAAGGGATGAAGATGTATGTGTATCCTCAAATGTTCTTGGGTTTTATCAAGAACACCTTCAAATCTTCAAACCTTCAACCAAGCCCTAACTTTTTCGTTCTTGAATTTTTTTTTTTTTTAATTTTTCAGATTCGACAGTCCTCCTTCTAGCGCCAAATTGTTGATAGAATTTATTAATCGTGTTTTTTATGTGGCTAGTTATAACATGTTAATTCCATCAAACAATAATCCAAGAATTTGTGTTATTGGATATAATATGAGGAGGGAGAGTAGAGAGTTTAGAGAGAGAAATATTGTAATGGGCACTGTATTGATTTTCAGAATTGTGTGAATAGTACAAGAGAGATCTTATTTATAGGTGTGTGAGTGTGAGACGGCACCTTATGAGCCTATGTGGCTTCCGGTGTTGACGAGGGTTCCTTACCCTCGTCTTGGTCTCTCACACTGCTTCTTTTATCATGTCTCGTCCTACTACTATGCCTTAGGCTGGATGGGCCTCATTAAAAACCTCGCCGTAAACCACCCTTGTGGATAAACTGGACGGAGGGAAAAAAAGCGCACCATCGGGGTCCTATTTGACTAATAGGCGAGCTCGTCGGCGAGCTCGGAGATGGGCTACAGTGGTTTGGGTGAGCTCTGGGGCGAGCTCCAGTGCCTTGTGTGGCTTACGGACGTTATGCGATGATGGAACTCGACGAGGCCTTCCTGGGGATACAAGGCGAGCTCTGGGCGAGCTCTAGGATGACAGAGATGACCCATTTTGGGCGAGCTACGCAGGTGAGTCATCTCCATGTGGGCGAGCTCCGCACCTTTAAGGATCTGGGTGGGTCCTGACGACCTGCCAAACCTTGACGATTATTCATATACGAATGGTACCAGTTCGCCAGTCCAACATATATATAGAGAGAGAAGTGCATCACTAAGGGTAAGTTTGTTTTGGGACTAGCACAGATGGACGTAGGACTTTGCGATCACGTCTCTACACGAGTTTGGGATGTAACATCCGGATTTCACATCCCAAACTCAATCCACACCTAAAAATACATATTAAACCTATTATTACTCTTTTCAATACAACACTCATAAAATACCTATTATATCTATTATACCTATTATTATACCTATAAAATCAATCATTATCAAACTTTGATTTGACATAAAGTAACATCCTACCCTACTAAAATCTCAAAACAAACACACACTTTTATTATTCATCAAGGTTTTCACATCTCAGGATTTCAAAGTCATGACTTCCCACGACCCCCTTAATCCCAAAACAAACGTACCCAAATGGAACTAACATTTTCTTGTTTTAAATTAAACAATCTAGCTCGACATGAAAAGTAATTAAGAATAAAATTATACATCAAATATCAAAAGTTACTGCAAAGATAATCTAGAATTTTGGAATATGTGCATCTAAGTTCGTTTTATTAACTAGCATTGTCAAATATTTGAAAAGAAAAAAAATATCTTCAAATTTTATGATATTGTAAAATTATCGGGAATCCAATAATCATGTTTTTTCATATAAAACACCTTATATTTACTAACCTTTTTTTACTCAACAATCTTAAAAGTGTGTATTTTTCTGTTCAAGTAAGATTATTTCTTTTTTAGTTTAAAAAAGTCATTGTTTTTCGACCTATTTTTCCTATTAATTGTTGGAAAAAATTATACCATAATGGAATAAATCATACATAATATCTTATTCTTACCATATGTGTAATAGATGGTCTTCTTCATTATACTAGTCTGGAGTTGATGCAATGCAATAGAATGTGGTCTATGGTTGGGCCGTCAAATGTTGAGGCCTTGAAATTGGGCCCACATATAAGCCGGCGTTACGTGGGCCGAAAGAAGGTAGTACGGCCCATCTACGTGGCGCTCACTGAGTGGTGTAGGGTGTTATACGTGGCAAGCACCTATAGGGTAACACAACGTGGAATGGGTTTAAGACTTCCGAAACACTTTCAATTCCTAATTTCTCAAATTATAAAACAGGGTATTAGTAAATCACACGCGCGTGTATCTATAGTGTATGTCTCTGTTTTCCTGCACAGATTTGTTAAGAGTATCGTAGACAGTGGTGATTGAGGTGGAGAGATGGGGCTGAAGCTCTGTAGTTATGGTTTTGTGGAGTGGAGAGGGTTTATTTATGCTGGATTTATTCTGAGCTTCGTGTTTTGCTGCCAGCTCGTTCTTCTTCAACCTCTCGTTGCTGTTGCTGCAGGTTTGCTCAATTTCTTATTCTCTGGATTACGTCAGTTGGCTTATCTGTTTACAGTTGCGTTAAATGTGTGTAATTCGATTTAAATGTTCGGTGGTTGTTGTGGAAGAATTTAGTAAAGCTTAATGTGGAATGATTCGTTTTTCGCATTGCTGTGAGGACTTGTCTTTCCATATGAGAAAGTGCTTGCAATGTGGAAGTTTAACTGATATCTAATTCTGAAGGCGAAGGCTGAGATTCCAGATTCTGCTTATTCGAATGAAATTGTTGCTTTTTATAGGAGATATGCCTTTGTTAAAATCAAGCCACGTCCGGTTTATATGGGAAGTGAAATAGCTGAATTGTTCGTTTATGCCAGTGAGTTTGGTGGATGAGAGCTACAGATACTTTGAATTTGTGGATTGTTACTGGAGAATTCTTTCATCAAATTGGTATTTTGCCCACGTTGAGCTAAAACTTTTGTAGAATTGAATAAATAAATAAGAACTCGATGATAGAGAAATGCTTCTAAAGTTGGCACCACTCATCAATTCCCAATTTTCTGAGGCTGTTGTTGGACTTGACTTAGTAGGATTCTTGTAAGTTCTGGAAATAGAAATCCTGAGAACTTTTAGTTTTGTTGAATAGGTACTTTAGATGTCAAATTATGCTGGTAAAGTGGGTTGTTGTATATAATTATATCATGTTCAGTAGGGGACATAGTGGGTTTGGGAAGGATTGAACTTATAAATATGTACAATGGTAGGGTTGTAACTTGTAAGGTTGTTTGGATGTGCATTTAAAACATGAATTTTTGCAATTCAGTAGAAACAATAGATTTTAAATCAAAACCGTGGACTTGGTTAGTCTGAAATAAACATCTAAACATTTACTAAGCAGTGTCTGCTTTCTGTTTAGCTAACATCAGTGATTACCTTTTGATATTACAGTGCAGCTGAATTGTTGTATATTAGTTTTTTCTTCCATGTTTCTCCTATGTCTTACTGTTCGTTTAAAAAAAAAAAATTACCATAACGGTTTTTGTTTTGCTTATGGACGGACTTAATATAATTGTTGAATCTTTTTTAGCCATTCTTCTAGACTTGCGCCTATGGGAAGAAGGGTTTGCTGTGTGCGTTTTCTTTCTTTTGGGGGTGGCGGGGTGGGGGAGAGAACTGGAGAAGGGTTTGCTGTGTGAGTTTTCTTTCTTGGGGGGATGTTCTTTTTTTTTTAACCTAACTGTAAAATAATTTAATTGGGTGGTGTTAGCATATAAAAGTGAGTGTAAATATTGTCTTATGGTTATAATTGTACATGTTAAAGAGGTGTGCTAAGGAAATATAAAAAATTATTTAAATACATGGTGGGTTAATTTAGTAGTGAGTTAACTTAGGAATTCTGTGGGTGTGGATAGCAGCGCCCTTCACCAATAAGTGTTGTTGCAGAAGTTAAATTTTGTAGTAAATGAATTTTGTTTCAATTTTATACCTCACGCTGTTCGAAAAGGCAAAAATGTATCTCATTTTCCAGAAATTTCATGGGAGTGTGAGAATCATGGGACAGGGGAGCGAGATAGATTAGATAGGGATTTTGTTTTTTTAAGGGTTTATATATATATATTTGTGAAGAACTTTGAAACAATACTTGCTATGAAACTGAGTGAGTATCTTGCTTCATTGGCTTTCTTATGATATTTAAAAAATTAGCTCTTACTCTAAGCCTTCTTTCTTTATTTCTTGTGTGTAACGCAAATCAGGTGATGCTGATCTTTTTGAGAGAGTTTCTCAGAGTGTAAAAGTGAAGAAATATAGTGACGCTCTCAGTGACCTTAATGCTGCTATTGAAGCAGATGCTTCACTTTCAGAAGCATATTGGCGTCGAGCATCAATCCTTCGTCAACTATGCAGGTTTCGTTTGGTATTTATTATAAAATTTTGAGGCCTTTATTTGAGTGAAAAAACAAACTATTCTCACTTTTGTTTTGTGAACAATCTTGAGGATTCCATGGAAGTTAGATTCAAGAATTCAACTGAAAACTTCTATCATTGATCTATGTTTTGTACTAACTTAAAATTTCTTCCTTTTAACTTTCAAGAGGTTAGTGATAAATAAGATGCACTATGACCAGACTATTGGACATTGGTATCACTTTTATTTCTGTTTGTTAAATGAAATTTGTTCCATAATTATTTTGTTGGAGGCGGCATTATGGTTTTACCTGACATTTTAGTTTGACTTTTGAGGTACTATTCAGTATTAACACATGCAATAGATTCTGAGCTCACTTCTCATTGATAAATCACATCACTGAGAGTTGATAAATGAAATTGTTTCAATCTTTCTCCCTTTTGTTTATATCTGAATCATATGATCCAGGAAGTTTTTCTGATGTAGATATGAGGAATCGGAGAGAAGTTACAAAAAGTTTCTGGAGATGAAACCCGGGAATTCAGCAGCAGAAAAGGAGCTTTCACAGTTATTTCAAGCTCTGAATGCATTAGATTCAGCTAACAATCTTTTCGAGTCAGGCGATTTCACAAAAGCATTGGAATATATTGATAAAGTTGTACTCGTTTTTTCTCCAGCATGCTCCAAGGTATGTTTTAAAATTTGTGGACAATTATTTTTGGTTCATTTTAAGTTTTCAGTATATGTTTAAACATCTCCATTTTGTTTCAGGCTAAACTTCTTTAAGTGAGGCTATTAATTTCTGCTAAGGATTATTCAGAAGCCATATCTCAGACAGGATACATTCTCAGAGAAGATAAAAATAATTTGGAAGCTTTGCTGTTGCGAGGTCGTGCCTACTATTATTTAGCCGATCATGATATTGCCACTAGGTGGGTCTAGCTTCATATAAGCTTAGGATGTTTAAAAAGTGAATCATGCTATAATATCAGGTCTTTAAAATTTAAATTTTTGGTTTACCTTTTCCTCCAGGCATTACCAGAAACGTCTTCGTCTGGACCCCGAACATGGTGAACTGAAGAAGGCATATTTCGGATTGAAGAACCTCCTCAAAAAGACAAAAAGTGTAATGACTTATTCATTCTTCTTAGCCATAATCATTATTATGGTGTTTTTTGAATCTGATCTCAAATTGGTTTATTTCATTCAGGCAGAAGATAATGCTAGCAAGGGTAAGCTTCGTCTTTCAGTGGAGGCCCTTGCTATGGATCCAAACCATACTGCACATAATGTTCACCTTCATCTTGGACTGTGTAAGGTCAACGTGAAGCTTGGTAGAGGGAAGGATGCAGTAACCAGTTGCACTGATGTTCTTGATATTGATGAAGATCAAATTGAAGCCCAAGTCCAGGTATCAATCTTTCATAGCCTATAGGGGAAGCTTTGTTCAAAGTTCCTTGTTTTAACTTTTGACAAAATCTTCCAGAGGGGTGAAGCTAAGCTTTTAATTGAAGATTGGGAGGGAGCTGTGGCTGACCTAAAATCAGCTGCTGAAAAATCACCTCAGGTTTGTCAATTTTTACTGATGACATATATTAGTGCGGTCAAATATCTGTCTTGGTGTTTACTATTTCGCCCTTGAGAGGTATCAAAGTTGTTAAAGATGCAAGACACGTGACAGGCATGAAACAAGTAGTATTTTGTGTTTGTGCCTGGCAGCTTTTTGTTTAAGGCCTGGGATTTGTTGCTTGAGACTTGCCACAGCTTTTGTTTGATTAGTTGCCTATCAGTTTCATGTTTACTTTGGGGTTTTAGTTCATGTGTGGTCGTGGCTACCGTTGAATCAAATTGATTTCCTTCTTTTCCATATGACTTACATCTGAAATTAAATTGTCATAACTCATAACTAATGATTCTGATCTTAGTAAGAACCGAAAGCCATCATATCTTGAATCGGTTCCTTCAAAATTGGCTAGTGAATCAGTTTTTAACTTATAGACTGCCCAATTTTCTTTTAACTAGTATTTTACATAGTAATGGTAATTCATTATGTATAAAAAGAAAAAGAGGTTCAGAGCCATTGTGTGAGTCTGACATTTTATTTATAGTGTGCCTGAGTATATATGTATGCTTGTGTAGTCCAAAGTGTTCTGCTCATAACATGCAATAGGTGTACTTCAACCAGGACCCCACATTTCATTATTTGATTGTATTTTGTTCGGAGGTCTTTACCATTTGGATTACAGTTATGATATTAAAACTTAACTGAATTGAAAATCTCTCCTGGATAGGACATGGATATTCGTGAAGCTTTATCGAAGGCCGAAAGATCGTTAAAATTGAGCCAAAGGAAAGATTGGTATAAGATTTTGGGAGTTTTAAAAACTGCATCAACGTCAGAGATTAAGAAGGCTTACAAGAAGCTTGCATTACGGTGGCATCCAGATAAGAATGTTGAAAATACAGAAGAAGCAGAAGCAGAAGCAAAATTTTGTGAAATAGCAGCTGCTTATGAGGTAGTAATTTGTTCATCATTCCTCACTCATTAGCTTCTTTTGCTATTCCGTGTTTCCCCGTACATTTTCATTGAGTTTTATTATACGTTCATCTCTTTATCTTAGAGGGCTCTCGGTATGAAAACTCTTCAATGGAAATGAAAATGAGGATATATATATAGTAATTATAGTAGGTAATGAGAACAAATGAGGTACACAACATTGTTTTTCCTACTTAATAAGTTAATCATCACCCCATTTGATTATTCTCATCTCATTTTATAATCATACTCTTCAATCAATTCCCCATACCACAACCCACAACTTTATTTTTTGTTAGTTATCAAAATTAGAGCACGACACTAATATTGTAACCACCATGAACACAAACTCTCATTCAACAACATACTTATGGGCTAAGAAGAAAAATGAAATTTCATTTCCATTACCATTGAAAAATTTGAAACAAGCGTCCCCTAGTTATTTTGTGGATGGTTTATAGGCAATCATGTATTTTCTCTTCTATCATATCAACAGTTGAGAGAAAATGACGAGTTGTCCTTTTGCAGTTCTGGGCGATGAAGATAAGCGTACCAGATTCGACAGAGACGAATTGCGTTTTTCCGGATAAATTGGAGCATTCATTCTCTTAATTTGGCTATGGCAATTTTGATTAATCATTTAAATCCTATATATCGATCATCAATTCCTTGTTTATTACAAAAGGGATGTGTACTTAATTAGGGAGCCATGAACAAATCAACTGTAGTTATAGCATTTTACGTAAAACCTAATTAGGATCTTGTTAAATAGCTCATCGGCTTATTGTTTGAAGAGCTGAGTAAATGATTTTGTGTTATTTTTTTTTTTTTGTTTAACTTGTTTTGGATTTTATTTTCTTCATTATGCTGTTATTCCAAAGGGTGTGCTTGCCCAGCTGAAGAAGGATGTAATTATAGCCCACAAGAATCCAAATCCTTTTTGTCTAATTTTAGCTCTGTTTTGATTTGGTGCAATTTTGGTATAATCGAGCCCTTTAAAGTGATAAATTATTTTATTTATTTTTAAGAAATGATGATGAATCAAATTGGTAAATTTTTTTTGGCTAAATGATATATTTATGAACTTTGGGCGTAGATTAATACATAATGTTCTAGTATTTTATGTTCGAGATCCAACAGACTACAAATACAAGTTAAAATGAATCGATCAAATTCTACTTATCAGAATAAAATAGTATAATATGTATATTATTGATAGAATTTATTAATCGTGTTTGTTATGTGGCTAGTTATAACATGTTAATTCCATCAAACAATAATCCAAGAATTTGTGTTCTTGGATATAATATGAGGAGGGAGAGTAGAGAGTTTAGAGAGAGAAATATTGTAATGGGCACTGTATTGATTTTCAAAATTGTGTGAATAGTACAAGAGAGGTCTTATTTATAGGTGTGTGAGTGTGAGACGGCACCTTACGAGCCTATGTGGCTTCCGGTGTTGACGAGGGTTCCTTACCCTCGTCTTGGTCTCTCACACTGCTTCCTTTATCATGTCTCGTCCTACTACTATGTCTTAGGCTGGATGTGCCTCATTAAAAACCTCGCCGTAAACCACCCTTGTGGATAAACCGGACGGAGGGAAAAAGAGCGCACCATCAGGGTCCTATTTGACTAATAGGCGAGCTCGTCGGCGAGCTCGGAGATGGGCTACAGTGGTTTGGGTGAGCTCTGGGGCGAGCTCCAGTGCCTTGTGTGGCTTACGGACGTTATGCGATGATGGAACTCGACGAGGCCTTCCTGGGGATACAAGTCGAGCTCTGGGCGAGCTCTAGGATGACAGAGATGACCCCTTTTGGGCGAGCTACGCAGGTGAGTCATCTCCATGTGGGCGAGCTCCGCACCTTTAAGGATCTGGGTGGGTCCTGACGACCTGCCAAACCTTGGCGATTATTCATATACGAATGGTACCAGTTCGTCAGTCCAACATTTGCCCCCCAGCTCGCATGTGTCATGACCTCGTCAAATGTGCAGGCGAGCTGGAGAACTTGAAATTCGGCGAACTGTCCCTGGGCGATTGCCGAGCTAGCAGGCGAGCTCGGTGAAGGTGGTTATTCTTGGTCGTCGTGGTGCGGGAATCCAGGGGTCATGCACGCCTTTTGAGACCTCGGTTCCCGCCCACCATCATATCATCTTTCAAATTTCTTGCAAACAGGTCCCTGTACTTTGTGAATATCGCACCTCGCCCCGACGTCTATAAATAGGGGGAAATGGATTCATTTCCTCACTTCTTGCATTTCGAATTCTCAGAGCTTTCCCGACGACCGATTTTTCTTGTGCTCGACGGATTTTCGAAGGCTCTTCAAGGTAGGATTCGATTTCTTTTCCCTTCTCTTCTATCTTTTATTTGATTTTTCTGTTGTTTCTTCGGGATTACGGGATTTTGGACCGTGGGTTGCACCGAGAAACTTTGCATTTCCCTGACTTTTGGACTATTGGATTTTGGACTAAGAAACTCTTGAACTTCCCTGAGACCATGTCGACACATTCCTCGAGTAGGACTCATTCGGACCGGAATCCTGACAAACGGCCAATAATTGAGGATGAGCCACTTCGGGTTTCATATGTGGAGATCGGCTCCAGCTCCGAGGCGATCTCGGCAGCTCGCCAGGTCTCCGGCGAGCTACGTAGCGATCCTGAGAAAGGAGCCTCCAGTTCTGTATACCGCGAGGTGTGGGAGGAAGGTGGCGAGGTCGCCCAAGAAGAAAGAGTTGCCAGTGGCAACGAAGGGCCCGAGGAGGTTGAGGAGGGCGCTGCCGAGGTCGGTGAGGAGGGTGGCGAGCTGGAGGAGGTCACGCTCGAATGGTTCCGCCGCATCGGTTTTCCGGAACCTCAGCTGGTTGAGTACCAGGTCCCCGCCCAGGTGGCTCACCCATTCGATTGGAATGAGTATGTCACCGAGTACGCGGCGAGCTTTCCCTGCCCGAATCGGGCACCTCGCGCCGACCCCGCCGACCTGGAAGAAGTCGTCCCTTCTGAGTACAAGGCTGGCGAGGTGGTGAGCCTTATTGATGAATGCGACCTGCCTATTATACGCAAGGAGTATCGCATCCCACTGGATATTTTTATGTATGCCCCGATGAAGGATGAGCGGGCCGACGCACCTCCTGAGGGGATGACCGCTTTGAACGTAGATGTCCTGAGGGCCGGGCTTACTTTGCCGCTGCACCCGATCATTGGCCAATATCTTGCTGACAATAATCTGGCCATCACCCAGCTCACACCGAATGCATGGAGCAACCTCCTCGCCGCCCTGTCTGTTTTTGGGTTGGAGGGTTATGAGAACGTGACGACCTCGGCGGACCTGGGCGAGCTCTTCGCCGTGACCAAGCGGGCGCAGGATGGCGCGGGGTATTATTACCTGAAAGCTCGTCCAGGGGAGAAATTTCTTGGGGACCTGCCCAATAAAGTCCGTGAATGGAAGAAGCAGTTTTTCTTCGTAGGCGGCGACTAGCGAGCCTCCAACACGTATCATGGACGGGGTGATCGTATTCCCACTCCAGAGGGATATGGGGAAGTCAGCAGTAGGTCGCCTATTTCGGTGTGCGTGGGTTGAATTAGATATACTAATTCTAATTTTCTTTCCTTTTGCAGTTCCGAAGCGACACAAATCCAGCCGGGGCAGGCCTAGAGTGTCGGAGCAGTTCGACATGGTGCGCGCCATCTGCTGTTTGAGAAGCGAGAAGGACAGACAGGTCGCCCATTTGTGCGCGCACCATTGCCTGCGGCTCGCCGGGCTCCTTACACTACCGCACCACCTTGACATCTAAGGTCCCGAGCTGCCAGGTCCAACTCTTTGCAGCTCGCCCATCATGCTGACATTTGTAATTTTTGTGCAGGTGGTAGCTTCGTTGCCATCCCGATCGCCGAGGTCCCCGAGGCCTATCAACTCGTGAAAGAGCGATTCGAGATGGGCCCACCTCGCCCCAACAGACTTGCCCCACCGTCTGTGCTCGCGCTGGAGGCGAGCAAGAAGGCAGAGCTCGCCTCCAAAAAGGGCGAGACAGGTGGATCGGGAGCCCAAAAGGAGAAAGCCAAGGCTCCTGAAAAGTCCAAGGCATCAGAGGTCGCCCGGGCCGGGTGAGGTGGAGGACGAGCTGTTGCCCCCTCTGAGCGAGGTCGAGGAAAGAGAGGGGCCCAAGGTGGTGGTGGTGGATCCCGAGCTGGCGAGGGGGATCCCCCAGCTCGCAAGAGAACGAGATACACCGATCTGGTTGACGAGGAGTCCGACCGGGCTGAGAGGACCTCGGTGAGGTCAGGACAGGGGGGCTCTGTCCAATCCACATTCCCGCTGGCGGCCACGCCCATTCGGAGTTCGCCCCCTTCGCCTTCTCCATTCGGGGTGCAAACCACCGACGACACGCTACTGGGTTGGGATCCTGACCGAGCTCAGTAAGTAGCTCGCCCAATTGACTTTCATTGCTTTTCAATCCTTTATTTTTCTAACAATTTTCATCTGTTTCGATCTCGCAGTTATGCTCCAATCTCCTTCCCGAATCGCCACGAGGTTCTGCATGCCTTTGAGCGATCTCGCTCTCTCACTTCGATACGGAATCCCCCTCCGGGCATAGCCCGGGATGCTGTGAGCGAGATGCCTAGGCATTGGACGACCCCGTTGGTGGCGGGTATCAACAGTCAAGACCTGAGGGAGAACCTCCTTCTCTCGGGCCACTATGTGAGTAGATTGGTGCTCGCCAATCAAAAGGCCCTCGAGCAGGTTGCCGAGTTGGAGGCAGGTCGCTCCGACAGGAACAAGCGGATGCTGGCGTTGGCGGACTCTGCCGACAAAGCGAAAAAACATGCGCAGCTCGTCGAGGAACGGGCCGAGGCATCGCTGGCCGCCGAGCAAAGCGCCCTCCAGTAGCTTGAGACCGTCCAACGTCGGCTCACCCGGCTCGAGCAGAAGACGGATGCAAGGATAAGGGCTAAGGAAGAGGAGCTCGCCGCCCAGCTCGCCCAGGAGGTCGGCAGCCACGGGATCACGAAGAAAGACCTCGCTCTGCAGCGGGGTCTGGTGAAGAGCTCCAACGCCGAATGCGAGAGGCTAAGGGGCGAGCTAGAGGCGAAGGCGAATGAGATCGCCGAGCTGCGGAGTGTCGCCTCCTCCTCGCCAGACCTGGCGGCCGTGAAGGCCGAGGCCTCTGACAGAGGATGCGTCCAATGTTATGCTGAGGTTCTGCGGACTCTCTGGTGGGCCCGAGCTCATAGGGACGACGATGTGGAGGCAGTCGTGGGCGACTTCAAGGCATGCCTGGACCGAGTTCCCTTTCCCGATGGCGCCGAGTTGGATATCGGCGACCTACCTGAGCTCGGCTTTCCTCTCGACTTTGTACCGGACCGCTTTCGAATTATCAAGACAGTCGAGGTGCCGGAGCTGAACCTTGGTGGGGCAGAGGAGGTCGCTCGCGAGGGAGATCGCGTTCCCCTCACTGTCGAGCAACTGCAGGAGGCCTGTGGGGACGCTATGCTAAACTTGGGCGAGTTTGATGCCAGCAGGCTGACTGGTAATATCACTTCCGAGGCTGAGCTCGCCATTCCAGCTTCCCAGGTCGCCGCTGCCCCTGCCGAGGTCACCACTGATGTGCCTACTGCCGCCTCCGAGATGCCTTCCGATGTCCCCGCTGCTCCGGGGATTTAGGATTTTTCCTTGCTTTCGTAGATTAGCTTTTTTAATTTCCAACTTGTAGTAGGTCGCCGGGTTGTGGAGTTCGCCCAGAAGGAGCTCCATTTTTGTAGCTTTTACTTTTCGTTCAAGTAGATTCAGCTCGCCGGGCACATGCAGCTCGCCCAGAAGGAGCTTTTTGTAGTTCAAAGACGGTCAGCTGGTCGGCCTTTGTGGCCAGCACTACTACTCATACTTAGGATTTTTTCAAGTATATTTTTTACTTGAAAATTTCTTAAGTATCTTTTGAATATAAGTCGAGCATTTTTTGTCCAACTCTTTTCCTTTATGTATTTGTGCTTTTACGTTATAATTTTTTTAAAATAGCTCGTTCTTGTTTATTTTTCTGGTATATAATTGTTCGTCTTATTCTACTTTGAGAAGCGAATCGTTCATTTTACGTCACTTTCGACTACGAATTGTACCTCTATTTTTAGAGTGCGTATTCTTCGTCTTACGCCACTTAGGGCTGCGAATCGTTCGTCTTAGGCCACTTAGGGCAGCGAACTGCACTTCGATTGATTCGCGTTGGGCCATTGGGTTTCATGAACCTTGCCTTAGACGTTTTTGTCTTTTTCGCAAATTTTTCTAACTTGTGGCAGTAGGTGCTTAGCAACCTTTTAAGAAGGGTACCTTCGCGACCTTGGGCACTTTGGCCTTTGCCTTCGAGCTATTTAAATACAACGCTTGGGACCTTGGTCCTTGCGGATTTTTGAGCATGTGGGCGAGCTAGGTCTGGCGAGCTACCAGGAGCAGTGGGCGACCTGGTGCAGCTCACCTGGTTGGAGAGCTGCACAGGTCCAACCACTTGGGAATTTTTCTGAATTTTTACAGCAACGTAATTTACATCGGTTGCCATCTATATTTCTAATGCAAACCTTCGACTAGTCTATTACAGGATTCTAGTCTATTGGTAGAACTTTTTTAGATGTGCCGAGCTCCAGGTGTATGACGAAGCTTTGCCTTCTGCGTCTTCTAGATCATAGGTACCGTTTGGCCAGGCTGCAGTGACCCGGAATGGTCCTTCCCAGTTTGAACCGAATACACCTGGTGGAGCCATCAATTTCTTTTTTAACACCAGGTCTCCGACCTTGAACTTTCGGTCTCGGACCTGAGAGTTGTAATATTTTTCCGCTCTGCGCTTGTAGGTAGCGTTTTTCATTTCTGACGAAGCTCTGGTCTCTTCGATCAGATCTTTTTCTACTGCCAAGGCTTCATCATTCTTTTCTTCATCATACCCCACCACCTTCCAAGTCTTGTTCTGGACTTCTACCGGGACTACGGCTTCAGTCCCGAAGGCTAGGGCAAATGGGGTCTCCCCGGTGCTCGCCATATAGGAAGTTCTATAAGACGGGGTCTCCCCGGTGCTGGCCCTATAGGAAGTTCTATAAGACCATAGGACCTCCGGGAGTTCGTCTGCCCAGCTCCCCTTCTTTTCTTCGAGGCGGAGCTTCAATATGTGTTTCAGGATCTTGTTCACCGCCTCGACCTGGCTGTTCGACTGGGGGTGATATGGAGTTGAGTAGTGCTTCTTGATGTTCCATGAACTGCAGAAGTCCCTCAACTTCTGTCCGTCGAACTGTCTTCCATTATCAGTGATGACCGACTGCGGGAGTCCAAACCTGCAGATCAGGTTTTTCCAAATGAAGCCGATCATCCTTTCTTGGGTTATGGTTGTGAGAGCTTCGGCCTCAGCCCACTTAGTGTAGTAGTCTACTGCTACGACAGCAAACTTTACACCGCCTCTGCCAGGTGGAAATGGGTCGATCAAGTCGATACCCCATTTCGCGAAAGGCCATGGGCTGAAAACTGACTTAAGCTGGTTGGCTGGGGAGTGGATGTTAGGTGCGAAAAGTTGGTACTTTCGGCACCTTCGAGCGAAGCTGATGGCGTCTTTGCGAAGAGTGGGCCAGTAGTAGCCCTGTCTGATCGTCTTATATGCCAATGCTTGCCCCCCAGCGTGACTCCCACAAATCCCTTCGTGAATTTCTTCTAACACTTCGGACCCCTGCTTCCTAGTTAGGCATTTGAGTAGGGGTAGAGAGAATCCACGTTTGTAGAGTTGGCCGTCCAGCAGTGTATATCTGGCAGCTTGCTTTACTAACCGGCTAGCTTCCCAGGTGTCCACGGGGGTTGTTCCGTCTGTTAGGTATTTTTGGATTGGAGTGCACCAATCTTCACCACCTTCACTGTCCTCCTGCCCCCCGCTCGATGTTTGATTTATCTTGTAATCGGACGTCGAGGGGTTTTTCAGTGTGGTGATCACAACCTCCGTGAATTCGGCTTCGCCGTTGCTAGTAGCTAGCCGGGCTAGAGCATCTGCTTGTGTGTTCTCTAGCCGCGGTATCTGATTGATGTAAACTTGTGTAAACATCGAGATCAGATGCGCGGCTATTTTCTGGTAGGTCATCATCTGCTGGTCTTTTGCCTCATATTCCCCCCGGACTTGGGATATTATTAGCTGGGAATCTCCGAAAACTTGAAGATTGGTTGCCCCCACAACTAATGATAGCCTAAGTCCTGCTATCAACGCTTCATACTCCGCCTCATTGTTGGTTGCTCGAAAGTCTAACCGAATTGCTGAGGTGAAGACTTGTCTGTCTGGGCTGATCAGGACCACGCCGACGCCTGCTGCTATGCTAGTTGATGATCCGTCCACGTAGAGATGCCACGAAGCTATACGCCCCCTCGTCGGATCTTACGGGAAAGTTAGCTCGACAATGAAGTCGGCAAGTACTTGTCCCTTGATCGCTGTTCGGGGTGCGTAGGTTATACCGTATTGGCTGATCTCCAGTGACCATTTCAGTAGGCGTCCGGCGGTGTCTGGGCGCTGTAGTATTTGACGAAGTGGGAACGTCGTCAGCACCTCTACTGGGTGGTCAAAGAAGTAAGGCCTCAATTTTCTAACACTCATCACCAGTGCATAAGCCAGCTTCTCCGTTGGGGTGTACCGCAACTCAGCTTCATGTAAGACTTGGCTCACATAGTACACTGGCAGGTGTGTTTTCGCCTCTTCTAGGACCAGGACGGAGCTGATGGCCACCTCTGACGCGGCTAGGTACAGATACAGCTTTTCTCCAAGTATCGGCTTCGACAGGACCTGTGTATCTGCCAGGTACGTTTTGATATCTTCAAAGGCTCGTTGGCATTCACTTGTCCAAACGAAGTGGTTTTTGAGGTGGAGCTTGTTGGCCTTGGCCGCCTCTTTGTACCTCCGTGTGTTTGCCTTAATTGCCTCGAAAAATAGACAATTTCGGTCGCCGGACCTGGAGATGAATCTGTTCAGGGCTGCCATGCACCCAGTCAGCCTTTGAATTTTTTGGACAGAATCGGGTATACCCATCTCGATTATGCATTGGACCTGTGTTGGGTTGACCTCAATTCCACGCTGGCTAACTAGGTGCCCCAGGAACTTCCCGGAGTGTACGCCAAAGCTGGTCTTTTTGGGGTTTAACTTCATGTTGTAGTGGCGCAGTATATCGAAGGTCTGTTTTAGGTGGTCCAGGTGGTCCTCCTTTCTCAAACTCTTGACAACTATGTCATCCACATACACTTCCATGGATTCGCCAATGTGTTGGTCAAACATTTTGTTCACCAATCTTTGGTAGGTAGCTCCGGCGTTGATGAGTCCGAACGGCATCCTTTCCCAGCAATACATGTTCTTGTTGGTGTAGAACGCCGTGTGTTCCTGGTCATCTGGGTGTAGAGCTATCTGGTGATAGCCCGCAAAAGCATCCATGAATGTCATCATCTCATGGCCTGCTGTGCTGTCCACCAACTGGTCAATGTGAGGTAGCGGGAAGTTATCTTTCGGGCATGCTTTGTTCAGGTCTGTGAAGTCGATGCAGAGTCTCCACGTCCCATTGTGTTTCTTCACCAGGACGGGGTTTGCAACCCACTGCGGACACAAAGCTTCCTTGATGAGCCTGTTGTCTAACAACTTCTCCACCTCAACAGTCAGAGCCGCGTACTTGTCTGGTCCATACTTTCTTCGCTTTTGGCGTACGGGTCTCCTCGTCGGATCTATGTTAAGTCTGTGGAAAGCATGTTCCAACGGGATCCCCATCATGTCTTCGTGGGACCAGGCAAATACGTCTAGGTTGGTCATTAAGAACAGCTCCATCCTCGACCGGTACGGTTCAGGTAACTCAGAACCGATGAAAAGTTCTAAGTCCCTTTCCGGGTCCACCGGGAGTACCGTCAACTCTTCCATGGGGTGGCTTTTCTCTTTTGACTTTTCCACCTCGGGTCGCTGATGAACTCGTCCCACTCCCCTTGTGACATTCGCGCAGGCTCGTGGCCTATGCGCGGTTCGAGGTCATCGGGTTGGCTCTCAGCTTGGGTGAGCTCGTCGGCTGTGAACACCTCCGGTGGTCTGTCAGCTTGGGATGGTGTGGTGACTTGGGGAGTTGGGTCAACGTCCATTGGTGTTGGTTCTTGACCTCCAGCAGGTCCCCCACCTTGGGCCTCATCAGCTACCTCCATGGGAGTAGGTTGCTGCCCCTGCGCAGGTACCGACCCCTGCGCAGGTCTCAACACTTGGGTTTCTTCCAAGTCCTCCATTGGTGTCGGTTGTGTGTCTTGCACAGGTCCAGTGCCTTGGTTGATTTCTGACAAATCGCCTACCTCCATCATCTCAGTTTCGACCGAGATGACGTCTAGGATGTTTGGCTCGTCTGCAGGAATCTGTACGTCCTTTTCGAGGATGTGGACTTGTGTCACCACTTTTTTAACCCGGCCGTCTTTGACCTGGAGTAAACACTCTCGGGCTTTTCTCTGGTCACCTTTTATAGTTCCGGCACCTTTTAGAGTTGGGAATTTTAAACAGTTGTAGTAGGTTGAACACGCCACTTTGAATTCATTAATAAACAGACGACCAAGGAACCCGTTGTAGGAGGACTGCTGGTCGACAACTAGGAAATCTATGAGCCTAGTCAGTCTCCTTTCGGGGTCCTCAGCCGATACAAGTTGGACGCTCAACCTAACACTACCTAGGGGAACGGTTACAGCTTCTCCGAACCCCACTATCCTAGCGTTACTAGGTTCCAGATACGACTCAAAATCACCTAAGGCGTCCAAGGTGGATTTGAAGAGAATGTTGGTGAATGCGCCGGTGTCCACAAGTAGCCTGTGGACTCGGACGTTCATGATGTTGGCGGTTATCACCAACGAGTCGTTGTGGGGCATCAGTACCCCTTCCAGGTCCGCCGCGGAGAATGTCAGCTCGTCAGTAAGCTGTGAGACGATCCTGGGGCCGGAGCTACCCTCCTGGACTTGGTTTATGGCCCGGATTTTGGCCTTTCTCTTTCTCCTGGACATGGAGGATCCCCCGTCCTGGAGACCTCCGGCGGCTCCGATCTCCTGCTCGAGAACTAAGAGTTCCCGAGTAGGCTCCATGTTTTACTGAGGTTGGGGAGGTGCCCTCCGTCTGTTATGGGGACCGGGTTGGTCTGCTTCCTCCTCCTCGTCATCGGAGGTAGCCCTCCTCTCGAACCTCGGTCTCTTAGCTGGGGCCTTCTTCACGAACTCGGCCAATTTCCCCTCCTCGTAAAATTTCCAGAGTTGCTTGAGGAGGTCTCGGCACTCGCTGGTGAAGTGGCCGATGGCCTGATGGTAGGCACAGAATTTGTTGGGATTGAGCTTCGTGCGGTCCTGGCGGATTCACCTTGGCTCTTCCAGCATGGCCTTGCCTTTGACAGCAGTGAAAACGTGGTCGACGGAGACAGTGAGGACCTGGTTGAGCTTTTCTTTGAGCTCATCTCCCTCGCCAAAGGCTTTTAAGTTCCGGGGAGCTTTGTAGGCGCCCCCGGACTTCTTCCCGTGGGGCTTCCTTTCCTCGTGGGCACTAACTTCTTTCAGTAGTGCCTCCTGCATAGCCGTGAACACCCCCGCCTTGTGACGGAATTCGCTGTAAGTGTTGGGACATGCGAGGTGCATCTCTTTCCAGAGGTCGGTACCCCTCCTGAGTCCGGCCATCGCTGCGACGACCTTGGTGTCTTCACTCACCGGCTCGCCTTCCAGCAGGATTTTGTCGAACCTTTCCAGGTACTGCTGGTCGGTCTCGCTCTCGCCTTGGTGGATGTTGGCGAGTCGGTGTTTCTGGGTAAGGTAGGATCCGAACCCAGAGAAGTGGGCCAGGAACTCCCGTGAGAGTTGGCCAAATGAGCAGATTGACCCCGGGGCGAGTGAAGAGAACCATCGGTGGGCTCGATCCCCTAGGGTCAGCGGAAAGTTCCGGCACTGGGTGGAGTCAGTGGCGCCAACCGAAATCATGAAGTCCGCGTACTTGGCCAGGTGGACTTTCAGGTCCGATTCGCCTTCGTATGCGGACATCACCAGGAATTGAATTTTCTTCTGGACCGGTGCGCGGAGGATGGCAGGTGCCAATGGAGAGGTGGGGAGAGCCGTGGCGTCAGGTCCGCCAGACTTGGCTGCTACTTGTGCTTGTAGCATTTCAACGGCCTTTTTCAGTGAGGCCAGCTCGTCATCTCGGGTCACCTCAGGTGGAGGGTGCTCAAAGGTAGTGCGTCTCGTGGACGCACGTCCCCGAGGTGCCTCACTCTGGGGTGACCTCTCAGTGGCGGGCTGGAATTGGCATCCGCCGTGGGGGCCTAGTCGGTCAGTGGCGGGTCTCCTCAGCCTTTCGTGGGCTGATCTGCGTGGCT
>JAPKLY010002361.1:0-19167 GCA_026898435.1 Prunella vulgaris | reverse complement strand
ATTTAGTAACACAGTTTGAATAGTAACATAGATTTGTTCATTTAGTAACATATATTTATACATTGAGTAACACATATTTTTGTAATGTTTTTTTCTTTTAATTATGCATATATATTAAATTTTATAACATATTTTTAACTATTTTTAAAAAGTAACAACAAGTCTTTTATATAGTAACATACATATGTTAATAAAGTAATATATATTAATAGTAAAATAGATATGTTCATTTAGTAACATATATTTATATATTGAATAACACATATTTTTGTAATGTTTGTGTTAGAGAAGATGGATAATGATGATGATTCTGTTTATTTTTTTAAAAGAGAGATGAATATGGATGAGAAACAGAAGCTTGGTTTTGAGTTGCAGAATTTGCCCCAGGAGAAGATGGCACTAGGGGTGAGCACTATTCGGTTTTAACTGAAAAATCGAACCAAACCAAACCGAAATAAGAATTTGGTTCGGTTAATTTGGTATTCGGTTCGGTTTTGGTTTTAAATATTTAATATTTTGGTTTTCGGTTTCGGTTTCGGTTTTTAAGATAAAAAAACCAAAAAACCAAAAACCGAACCGAATTTAAATATATATATATAATTATATATGTATAATACTATTACTAAATATATAAATAAATTAAATAAATATTATATTACATATATATAATTACATTATATATAAATAAAAAAAACCCTAACCCTCAAATCAGTAAGTTATCATTTCCAAATTCCCTCCCTCACCCTCACGGTCACGACGCCTCACTTACAGAAATTCCCTCCCTTACCCTCACGCAGCTCACCCCATTCCCATCCGTCGTTGTCCGCCTAAACTCACGGCGGGCGGCCACCAAGTCGCCACTTCCACTCTCCCTATTTTCGCACACACAATTTTGACTAGTGATATTTCGGTTAATATGGTTTTAAACCGAAATCGAACCGAAAATTTCGATTTCGATTTTTAATGTATATAGTTCAGTTTTTGGTTTCTAATAATAATAAATTCGATTAGGTCGGTTTTGGTGATTTGATTCGATTCGGTAACCGAACCGAGTCATGCTTACCCCTAGATGGCACAATTGGTACAAATCATAAAGAAGAGGAATGAACACCTGGCTCAGGATGGCGATGAAATTGAGCTTGACATTGAGGCCCCTGATACAGAGACACGTATTCCTGCTCCATCCACTCCCATTGTTGAGGCTGGCTGCGACGGCTGAAAATAGAGGCAGATTTCATGGTTGACCCGGTCTTTGAATGTTCCTTTTATTTGTTATATTTGAAAATTCTTTATTATATACTAAAAGTTAGCTTCAAATTATTGGGTTTGAAAGTAATTTTTTTCCATATTTTTTATAAAATATTTTCTCAACTCTTAACTTTCAATTAATTTTAAATCCCAAAAATCATTTGAAAATATTTTCTGCAATAAATATTATAAAATCATCTTTAACAGAAGATGGGGGATGAGAACCCATGATTATTTAATTAAATTCTTTTCCCCATTGCATTAATAAAGTTAGAAAATTTTTGAGATTATCATCATATCAACAATAAATCCTATTTACCTAAATTAATTATGCTATCAATTGGATACACCATGGGTGAAGAATCACAACAAAGAGGTATAAGTCAAAATCTTTTGATGTTTTCAATTTTCCTTTTTAGATCAATCATGGTTATTGAACCAGAAGAAATAATTTATGATCAACTCTAAAATCTCTTCTGTTTTAACAACATATTTTCAATGGTTAGCAGCTATATATATGTACCTAAATTTATCTGCAGCTGAATAACAAAAATATAAATTAATTTTTAATATAAAATTATAGTTATAATTACAATTAAATGACAGATGGTCTTAGAGGCCCACGGATCCTCTCAATTTCCTGTAAATTTCGGGGAGAGATAGACACAAAATTAAAATAATTAATAAAATACATATTTTATATATGAGACTCGTGATAATGACTCCACCCATGTATTATGTCTATCTCTTTTTTAACTTTAGGAGAAATTTACACAAAGAGATGGAGAGGATCCGGACTCGTCTTAGAGACGCACGTGGAATGAAGAATTTGATTCAATTAATGATAATATCAAATATATATATATATATATATACTTATATTATTGATATGAATTTAATAATAATTCACTGATAATATGATGAACATCAGAATATTTACTTGATTAATTCATTAAATATGGCGTAAAATGTGAATATATATACATATACATGAGGAATGAAATTTTAAATTTTAATTTAAATAATGAGTAGGTATTGTGTGAAAATAGTTCGTGATAAACTTATCATGAAATTATTTTAATGTATCAAATATCTGATCAAGTGTATCAAAATATTTATCAGGTGTATTAAAAATTGAAGCCAATATATAGATTTTATTGATCTCAACTTTTGATACATTTGATGAGATTTTTGATACACTTAATTAAATATTTAATTTTTTAAAATTTGTTCATGATAAATTTATCATGAACCATTTTTATACAATACTTTAATCTTGAATAATTGGAGTCTCCTAATGATGTCACATAAGCAGCGAACATATAAAATAATGCTCGCTGATAATATAGGATCAAAATTATATTGATTATTTTTAATAGTATTAATAATGAGTTAATAACACAAATATTTCGGTAGATGAAAACTGTATACTTTAATTGTGATAGATTTAAGGTGATCCTATAAAAAAAAAAATTAATTTAATATTTTGTATTTTATTTTCGATCTCACAATGATATTTTTTTTTTAGAATAAGTCTCATGTGCACCAATTACACCGTGCAATTTAAGTGTATTTTTAAAAAGTTACACAATTTATTATAGAAAAGTTGCACAAATTATTATTGAAAAGTTACACTATGAAAGATACACTTTTCAGTATTAACATGCGTAACTTTTCAGTAGTATTTTGTATAACTTTTAAAAAATTAACTTGAATTGCACGGTGTAATCGGTGCATATAAGACTAATCTTTTTTTTAATAATAATTAGATGTGAGGTGAATATGTAAAAAAAAAACTTTTTAATATATTTTATGTTTGTATTTTATTTTCCATCTCACAACTTTTTTTTTATTATAATAGTTGTGAGGTGATTAATAAATCAATTTTTTAAATATATTTTATTTTCGATTTCATCATGATTTATTTATTTTAATCATTCCCAGTCCACCATCCAAAACTAATGGATTGTTTGGATAAATTATAAAGAATGAAAAGAGTATCGAAAGAAATAAGTGTGAAATGAAAGTCATAATTCTCAAATAGCTGAACTATATAAATACCTTAATTTTTAAAAATTAAAGTTATAATAAAATCATTTCAAATAACACTATGATTTTAATGAATATGAATCTTTCGTTGGGCAATGAAACTATTTGTATTTCGTTGTCCAACAGAGGATACATTTTGATTACCATTACACGCTTTTCAAAGAAATACCACGAAGATAGCTGACAAAAGGCTCGAGGCGCGGCCTAGTGACGTGCGCACCCAGCGCATTTTAGGCCCACGTGCCCACCACTAGTTATCTCAACCAAAGAAAAAACTAAAACTTGAGTAGGAAACAAAACAAAAAAAGTAGGGGAAAGAAATTGAGAAAATGAAATAATAATAATATTTTGTCAGTTAATTTAAAATAAGTCAACAATAGTACTACGCCTGAGTCGTCCTCAACTCATCTTCTCCCACCGTTAAAATTGAGGAATCTGAAATTCTGTTGGAATATTGATTTCAGCACAAAAGAGAAAAATGCCGATTAGTAGGTACGAGATAAGGAATGAATACAGCCTTGCCGATCCGGAGCTGTATCAAGCCGCCGACAAGGATGATCCGGAGGCTTTACTTGAAGGCGTCGCCATGGCTGGATTAGTCGGCGTTCTTCGCCAGCTCGGCGATCTCGCCGAGTAAGTTTTTCTTGCAATTTTTATTCAGGTTCCCTTACTTTATATGGTTGGTTTTGCTGGAATTTTTGTGGTTGTGGATGAATTAGGGGTTCTAGGGAGGTAATAGTGAACTTGACGGCGCGGAGTCGTTTTTGTTCAGTGTTAAAATTATCGGTGGTTTGAATAATAATGTACTTTGTTATATCTTGATTGTTAATTTATCATTCGACTTTGTGTTGCTTTTGGTTGTTTCTGTTTAAATTTTGGTGTTATGGATAATATTTGAATAAGTGCTGGTGCATATGAGATAGTTATTTACTTAGAAACTCTCGAAGTGAGTCATTAGATGTTAATTTTGAATTTATATGATTCTATTCAGTGTATACTATTTTGTGCTTGTTGTATTTGGATACTGTGTTTGGATGAAATTTGAATTTGAAGGAATTAGGGTTTCTTTGGTATTTTCTTCGGTTACAGCTGTGCAACCTGGTTGTCAAGTTTCAATGATCTAATGCTGTAACGTTTTAGCTTATGGTTTTCCCTTTTTCTGTTTTTGATCTTTCGAATTAAATTAAATTAAATTTGTTTTGTGCTCTGGAGTGTTTGACATCTATAATGAAGTTTTGGTCGTGGTCGGATATAAATGTGTACTAATGAATTTGGTTCTTGTTAGTATTTGGTGTATTAATAATCGTAAGGGAGTTATCTGTTATTACTTTTTGACTCCTGAATTAAAATGGGCGTATTGGTTGGTAAATAGAGTGCATTCATGATTGCATTGCACAACTATCCTATAACTAAGGAGAAAGATGGATTTATTGGGAAATGCTCTAGTATTTCACATATTCGTAGAGTTAGGTTATGTTCTGAGCATCTGAAGTGGCAGTGGAAATGATTTATCATGCTTTCCCAGTGCTAATTAGTGCCTATGCTCCAAGAATTTAGCTATTGGAGTTATTGAGTGTTTGTAGCCTCGCTTGTTGTTAAAGAGTTTCACTGGGGGGGGGGGGGAGGCGACTGTGAGGTTAAAGGAGCGTTCCATCAGTCAGACCATTTTTCTTTTTGGAAAAAAACATTATAAGCATTCCATCAGTTAGGCTATTTTATCATCTTAACATTCTACTTTTTTCTTCACTGAGTTGAAGCTGCATCCAGATGGAGTAGGATGCAAGCTCAGCTTGTCAACAATCTTGTGCAGTTAAATCCCCTTTTAAAGGAAGAGCCTCATAATTTCTTGTGTTTGTGATTATTGAAGGTTTGCTGCAGAGATTTTTCATGATCTACATGAAGAAGTGATGGCTACTGCTGCAAGAGGACACAGTTTAATGATTAGAGTCCAACAGCTTGAGGCTGAAGTTCCTTCCATTGAGAAAGCGTTTCTCTCTCAGACTGACCATTCCTCATTCTTTTATAATGCTGGTCAGAACTGTTCTTTTATTGATTGTTCTAGCATCATTCATTTTTTCTGTTGTTTCTTGGGAGAATTTTATGTGGATCCTTCATTTGGCTGCTGTTGATAAACCTGATTAGAGGTTCTTAAGTTTTCTATTGGTGTCACTGAAATTATTTTGTACAGGAACAATGTTTGAAGCTAAACAGTTATGTGATTGTTCATCTAGGATTTTGCAGCATACTTCCACTAAGCTCAAGAAAAACTGAGGTTTGGTGTGTTACGTTTCAGGTGTTGATTGGCATCCTAATTCACGAATCACCCAGAATCTAGTAACACAAGGAGATTTACCTCGTTTTGTAATGGACTCATATGAAGAATGCAGGGGTCCTCCTCGATTATTCCTTCTAGACAAGTATGATCTATTCATTTTAAGTCAAAAAAATAATATATCTTGCTAAATTAATTTCTCAGATGGTAACATTGACCCAGGTTTGATGTTGCGGGTGCTGGAGCATGTCTAAAACGTTATACTGATCCTTCATTTTTCAAAGTAGAAACCTCTGCAATGGCTAATGCAGATGTCCGGAGGGAAAAGAAGATCCGGAAAGCAAAGGTGATTTCCTTGACGCAGATTTGTAGTTTCCTGACCAAGGGATAGTGCTGAATAACATGGAATTTTTATGCTCTCTAATAGCATTTGGTTCTCCCAAGTGATATATTTTGTGTATTTCGGCCACTTAATAAGATATGCCACAAAGTATCAAACCTAAAATACCATTGAGTAAATTGAACAGAATATCCAAGAATTGTTTTGTTCTAAATAAAAAAAGTATGACGGATGATACTTTCTCTTTTATTTCAGTGTAAAAGACTTGTAGTAACTGAATTGCTGGCATTGTTAACACGATTTTATCATGCAATGTTGCCTCAAGTAGTAGAATACAGATCTGAAACATTTACATGTGTATTTCTATTCTTTATTGGAACACGGACTCCATCAATCATTGACTCTTCATAATAGTGCCTATGCTATCTATTTATTGATTTTCATACTCCATAATGATTTTCTGCATATTTAACAGAAAAAAGTTCCTCGTGGGGTATATGGAGAAACACCTGAAGGTTTGCCGGCATCACATGCAAAGTGAGTTTATCTTTCTTCTGCCACATATTGATCTATTCAGTGCTTGCTGCTACTGGGCAATATGTCTCATTTGATGTCTAATTCTTTATAGACTCCATCGGCTTTTTCTGGAGGAACCAGATGAAAATAGTGTTAGAAAACGTGCACATCGTGCAAAACTGAAAAGAAGACTTAATGGATTTCCATTTGACTCAAAGACTGGGAAGAGCTACATGGAAAAATTATTGAAGTCTCCTTCCCCAGATAAAGTGCTTCATGAGATCACTGCAAGTTCGCCATTGTTGTCTTCAAATGATCATAATGAGGCTGATGTTGATGTACGCAAATTTAGATCAGTTAGAACTGCTAGAGAGAGTGAAGGAAGAAAGATAAATTTTCCACCTCCAATTAAAGGGGACACTGTGCTGACTCCGCTTATGAATCAGACAGATGATAAATCTGTAGACATAAAAAGCTGTGATGTTCCTTCATATCTTAATGTTGTAACAGATGACGTTGCATCTGCCATCAATGAGGAGAATGGTGAAAGTGATATAACTGCATATGGAGAAAGCAAACCAGAAGGCAGCATAACTGGTTACCAATCCGATGAGATCGCCAGTGAGATAGACAATTATATGGATGCACCTTCAACCATTGAGTCAGAAATGGATACAGACACTGAATTGAGAGTGAAGATTGATTTAACAACCTCTATCAAAAGTCAACCATCGGTTTCTGTTGAAAGTGAAGAACATCGTCCCTGCCAGTCGTCAGATTCTCAATCCACTGGAGACTTGACAATTTCTAGTGAGGGGAGCAATTCCTCCAAAAAAGAAGTGTGCAGCTTAATATCTTCTGATTCTTCAAGAACCTCAGCTGAACAGCCACAGCCAGAAAACCCATCTTCTGAGAGATTTCCATCTGCTGATATTCCTGAGATTGTGTTCGTCAATACATCAGCTTACCAGAAAACTGCTGATGAAATTTCCCCGAGGGATGGGCTTACCAACAACAGATTTGGCTTTGAGCAGCTGATTTCTGATTTGTCACCTATTTCACCGCATAATGATTCAGGAGTTGTAGTAAGAGAAGGCAGGTTAACGGGATTCAAACCTGAAAAAACATCCCCTACCTTGGATGATGAAGGAAAGAAGACACACCTGATCATAGATTCTCAATGTCCTCGCAGTGTTTCTTCCCCCAAATCGCCATCGTGGGATGATTCTCCAAGATCCTCTACTGGAGAACATATAGTTGATGGTGAGGATGCAGTCTGTAGGTCTAATAGCTGTGATATTATCTGTCAAACCTCTGATAGTCGTGCTGCAATACCCGCTTATCTGCGGGTTGAAGATGGCAATGATCTGGCAGACTGTAATCACATTGGGGACATGACTTCCACTTTTAATATGAGTAATGTTCTTTTGCAGAGCAGGATCAATACCGAAGAGATTGTTACTACTGAGAGTACAACTCTAGGTAAACTGGATGATGTGGTTTCAGAGTTTCCTGAGAACTTTGCGTCTGATTTTACGAATATAGAGGATAGTGGAGATATCACATCAAAGGTTCCTGAAGGAGAAGAGCAAAATGTCAATTTATGTGTTCAGGAGTCCACTGTTTCTGATGTTCCAAATCGTTCCTCAAGCATCACGGGAACTTCCATTGGGAAGGAATTCACTGAAACATCATTTACAAATGCTGAAACTGTCTCTGAAGAGCATTACTCTAATAACTTGATGATTGTGAAAGAGATTCAGTCAGAACCATTGGTTGTACGGGGAGGTCTTGTTGCTCAAGACAGAGATTTAATCCCTGAAGAAGGGACAACAACGGATGAAATTCTTGAACTTAAAACTCCCAGTGATGAGGTTGTGGGGTTGCAGGGCACAGGCATGACAGATGATGTTACGCCAAACAATCTTGTAGCTCTGGAAAGTTCAGTTTGTACTCCGGAAATTCTTGAAGAACCTCCAGAGACATCGAACAGTGATGTTGAACTAGGATGTACTCAACTTAATATCCTTTCAGATCTTGAATTACGGAGTGAGGTGCATGTGCTGTTGAATGAGTCTGAATCTATGACAGATCACTCAGGAACTGCATTTTCTGATAATGATAATAGTAATGGGAATGTCACTTTACCTGTAGGCATTCACAAATCGGTTGAAGAGCAAACTTCTTACTTTGAGGATTCAGGTTTGGGTGAACATAAGGATGATAAGACCAGTCTCTCTGGAAGTAATATGGAATCTGAGTTGAAGGAAGATGAGAATTATCATGGAAGATCAGATTTAGTGGAAGAATTGGATGAAAGAGAAGCTGATTCATTATATTGTCGCACAGTCTATGATCATCCCAAATCAGAAGTACCGGAGACGGTTGTTGATTCTTATCTTGATTCTGAAATCGAACAGAGCGAAGGTATTCTTAACACAGCTCAAATTCAGTCACCTCTGGTGCAGAGTGGCTTAGTTACAGAGCATGATTCTTTCCTTAAAAATGGTGCAGATAGTCAGCTATATGTCACTGAAGAAAGAGTGTTACAGGAAAAGATTGAATTACCATCTAAAAAATTTGATCAAGAGTTACCGGATCCTGATGAAATAAGTACAGAGTTAATATCCCTATCATCTATCAATCACCAAAAGACTTTAGATCATGATAATGACAAAGGCCACAACAATTTGGCCTCGTCGTTTCCACTCATTAACTGTCAACCTTCAGTCTCTGCATATCCTAAGGCTCCATCATGTATCACATTTCCCCCAAGTACTCTTTTCTCCGAAACAAATCAGGGCAATCTGGATGAGTTACCTCCATTACCACCTCTACCTCCTATTCAGTGGAGGATGGGAATGCTTCAGCATGCCTCATCTACTACTGAATTAAAGAAACCAGAGCACAAGGATGTATTCCCACAAGAAATCTCCCCATTTGCAGCATCAACGGGCAATGTCAGTTCTTCAATTGAGCCAATGAACCACTCACTGATATTATTAAAAGAAGAGACCATTGGGAATAGCTCTCCTAGTTTAGAGGCTAACTCTATGCATGGTGTAAAAATTGACCTCCCACCAAAGATGGAAATTGAGCAGCAGCAGCTTGTGATGCCTACACAGATGAGTGATGAAGTTGCATCATCAGCTCCCTTAGCATGTGACGAAATTATCCCTCTGACCTCATTACCAGAAAAGAATGTTGAGCGAAGCTCTCCTAATTTAGAGGCTAAGTCTATGCATGAGACCGTTGACCTCCCACTAAAGATAGAAAATGAAGAGCAGCAGCAGCAACTTGTGATGTCTACTCAGAAGAGTGATGAACTTGCATCATCAGCTCTCTTAGTTTGTGATAAAAAATTCCCCCAGGCCTCATTAAAAGAAGAGAATGTTGAGGAAAGCTCTCCTAGTCTTGGGGATAGTTCCATGCATGAGACAACTGCCCTCCCACCAAAGACAGAAAACAAGCAACACCTTGAAATGCCTGCTCTGAAGAATGATGAAGTTGCATCATCAGCTGATGAAGATGGAGTTGCTAATGGAAGTCGGACAATGAAATTGCCATGGGCTTGCAACCCTCTTATTGGCTCCGCTGCAGCTCTTGATAAGAGTAAAGTATGTATCCTTACTCAAGTAAAAAAGCACATCTAGTTTCCTGGAATGCATATTAGTCATTATGCTACATATTTTGCAGTTACGGAAAGTCACAGTGCGAGATAGACCGCAAATACAGAAGCCAGATGAAAGAGATTCACTTCTTGAGCAAATAAGAACCAAGGTATAAGTGAACAGATTTAAATTCTGAGTATATACAATTATTTACTACTGAAAACTCACTACCACCTTTATTTGGTCAGTCCTTCAACTTGAAACCTGCTGTGGTGTCGAGACCTAGCACTCGAGGTCCGAATACCAATCTTAAGGTCGCTGCAATTTTGGAAAAAGCAAATGCAATTCGCCAGGTCTCCTTCCTTTCTTTCTAGACATCTTTATCTCGCAAATAAAACATGCATGTATTTTATGTCAGTAACTTTACCTATTTTTTATTTTGGTTCTGGCTGTTTCCACCTTTTGAAATCGGTCCAGAAAGTTTACGTATTTGACTTTTCGGTCCCGTGACCAGTTACTGGACAAAAAATTGAATATGGTAAACTTATCGGACCAATTTCAAAATAATTAAAATGTTAATGGTGAACTTGTGAAATCAATTTCAAAAAGTTGACTCGGTGGCGGGATGGGTTACCCTCAGTAACCTGTCACTAGGTGAAAAAAGTCGAATATGGTAAACTTACAGGATCAATTTCAAAATGGGTAGTATAATCTTTTTATAATAACTAGTTCAAAAACGTCTACAAAAATTGTAAGTAGGGTGGAAAAGAGTTTTGAACTCTTGGCCTCTTTTTCAATAGGGCGGGCCAGGTATCATCCCTTCTATCAAGAGTTCATCCTTAGTGTCCTAATTTTGTGTTATTTAAGGTCCTTAGCTAACAACAGTAGGTGCAATATTACAGGCCTTGGCTGGTAGTGATGAAGATGATGAAGATAACTGGAGTGATTCGTAAACATTATCCGTGGCCTTGTGGTATTCTATTTCACGCATCGCCTGGTAGCTGATTTGTAATATCTTTCTTCACCATAATTTCTTCTCTCCAATCAGCCAACTTTGGACATTTCCGGACTAGAATAACAAGCGGGTGTAAATATGCTTGGCGCATGCATAAAGCACTGCTCACAAGCACTGAATGGTACAGTTACATTTCACGATCATTAAATGGTTCGGTTTCTATGTACGCGTTGGAGGTACATTGTGCAGTTTGGGGTAGGAAATTTTGTGAAGCTATACGTCGGGGGATAAATTTGTAGTTTGATGTAGCAATTTGTGAATAAAGCGCTCATTTCTAGTTTTGCCGTTGGTAAATACTTGCATTGTACTCTTGAACACATTGCCGCAAGGAAATAGCAACAACTGTAGGATATAGCTATATGTGCAAATTATTTGGATTTGAATTTGCTTTTTTTGTTGGGTTAGTTTGTTAGTGAAATGTTGTGAAGTTGAATTTGAGTATCAGCCGATCTTTTGTCAAGTTGATATCCCATATATCCAGAAATTTATATGCACTAGATGTACCATGCAGGTTATGTGTATTTTTTTTAAAATTTGTGTAGTTAAAATGTACTATTAGGTTATTAATGCTTAGTTATGTTTACAGTAATGTACTTCTACTAAATGTTTTTTTTTATTGTTTCATTTTGAGAATGTGTATTTGTTTAAAAAAAGTAACTAAGGAGTTGGTGAAAAGTAATAATAGTTGTTTAAAAAGAGTTTTTTTTTTTTTTTTTTTTTGAGGAGAAAACAAGGAAACTACCTCAAACAAATATACAATATCCAGGTTTCGTTTCTCCTTTGACCTAGTCAATCAAGCCATTCCAGAGGTTGTGATGCTTCCATAGCCAATTGTGACATATTATGTGCTGCGCCGTTGCTTGATCTCGGTATGTAATACGCATCTTCCACCACTCCATCTCCCTTTGCCTTTCTAATTTCCTTCAAAATATCCTCTACGTCGCCTAGACATTTGCCATCCATTCTTATAGCTTCCACTGCCTCGATACAGATGAAGACTTAACTTATCACATTTTAGAAGCCCTAACTTTGCTGCTTCCAATTTTGCTGCTAGGACTGTTTTTTTGGGGCTAATGGTTTGTCCACCTTTATGCAACATTTTTCCATCCTTCGCCAGGATGCAATACCCAATAGAGGACATTTGACCTTCCTCCCGTAAGCTCGCATCAACAAACAGTATAGCCCCCTCACCCTCTTCTATCGGTTTCCCAAATTTCCTCACCTTCCCATCCCCTAGTCGCAGTCCTTTCAGCATCGACATAGCTTTTTGATAGTTGTTAAGAAATATTGGTGCCCATCGAGCAGTAATCGACTTTTCCTTTCTCTTATCATGTCGGTTCCCAGATATACCGCGCCTGCAGCGCTGTGGAGCCTCACCTCCATGCTTGATCGAGCACATCTCTTTCCAAATTCCCCATGCCATAATAAGCATATCCTCGATTTCCACCGATGACTTCCCTCTCCATAACTCCTGCAAAAAGGCCCTCATATCCACTCCTCGCGCAGTCCTTGTGATGTCGTTCCACAAGCCTTTACGACGACAATTCTCTTTTACCGCAAAACAAAGAAATAATGCATGCTTAGTATCTGCCTAAGCCTTACCACACATACAGCACACCCCATCCACTGGAACATGGTGTCTCGCTAAATTGCTTTCCGCTGCCACGATTTCCTTCACCATCTTCCATGCAAAAATCCTCACTTTTGGTGGAATCCCTAATTTCCAGATTTTTGTCCACCACTCCTTGTCTTCCTTTGCCGCATCCGAACTCCCCTCGGCATCCATATCCCCCTCCAACCTCATGGATAAGTCATACCCCGATTTGACAGTGTACTCACCCTTCGGGTTCCCTGGCCAATATCTATAATCTATGTCGGCCCCTTCGTCTATCTTTGTGCTAAGGATAGATTCCACTTCGAAAGGCAGGAAAGCCTCCGTCAACATAGCTTCATTCCAGCTGCCACTCTATGTAACAAACGCATTAACTGATGGTGCTCTAGCTTTCCGTGATATGATCTTCCCGTGGGGTAGACTAGGTACCCAAGCATGCTTAAATAAGCTTACATCCTTACCATCTTTGATCCTCCAATAAGTCCCTTTCTCAATTACATCCTTCCCCCAGCACAAAGATCTCCATACAAAAGACGGGTTATTCCCCAAGCCCGCGTCCAGGATATCACAATCCTTAAAGTACCTTGCTTTGAAGATTTTCGAGACCAACAATTGTGACTTTGTTAGGATCCTCCATACCTGTCTTGCAAGCATAGCTTTGTTAAACTGCACCATATTGCGGAAACCCATTCCCCCTGCCTCCTTGGGTTTACAAAGTTCTTCCCAACGCATCCAATGAAGTCTGGCCTTGGAGGTGCTCCCATCCCACCAAAATTTTTCCATCGCCCTTTTCATATCAAGGCAGACCGATGTCGGTACTCGGAAACAAGCCATTGTATATGTGGGAATCGCTTGTAATACACTCTTAATGAGGACTTCCCTGCCCCCCTTAGAGAAGTCCTTCACCTTCCACGCCTGTATTTTTGACACAACTCTATCCCGTAAGAAGGCAAACTGCACTCCTTTTGGACCTCATCGAAAAGGTCGGAAGTCCCAAATACATCTGATAGCTATGAGTCTTATGACACATTCAGTGCCACGCAAATACTCTCCCTTCTGGAATGTGGCATAGATGGACTAAAAGTAATTGCCGACTTGTCCAAGTTTACCACCTGACCCGAGGCTTTAACATACAAGTCTATGCCAGATTTAATAGCTTTGCATCCATTTACATCTCCCTTGAAGAATACCACACTATCATCTGCAAAGAAAAGGTGAGTAATCTCCGGTGCATCTCTCTTGATTGATATTCCCTGAAATAGTTTCCTATCTGCCAGGTTCGTTAAGAGTGAAGAGAACCCTTGTGCGCATAAAATAAAAAGGTATGGTGACAAAGGATCCCCTTGTCTAATACCCTGTGTTGGTGTAAATCGTTCACCCACAACTCCATTCAACTTTACTCTATACGATACAGACGAGACACATCTCATGATCAAGTTCACCCAATTTCTACTGAAACCCAACTGCAACATGATTGCTTTCAAGTAAGGCCACTCAACCCGATCATATGCCTTTGACATATCCAATTTGAGGGTTGCATATCCCTTGCTACTCTTATTACTTCTTAGCCAATGCATACATTCAAAAGCGACAAGGATATTGTCACTAATCAATCTCCCCTGCACAAACGCGCTTTGGTTTTCACCTACCACAACATCCATCATTGTTCACATTCTATTAGCAATGACCTTTGCAACAATTCTGTAGGATATGTTGCATAGGCTAATTGGCCTAAAATCTTTAAGTTCAAAAGGCTTCTTTGTCTTTGGAATTAGAGTGATCAAAGTCTCATTCCAAGCATCCATCGATTCCCCATCATTTAGCACCTTCAGGATCGCATCTGTAACATCCTTGCCCACAATTTCCCACGATTTGTGGAAAAAGGAAGCAGGGAAACCATCAATACTTGGTGCCTTGTTTGGATTTAAGTCAAGCACTGCCTCTTGCACCTTTTTCGCCATAAATCTCAAATTTAGATTATCATTCATAACTTCAGTAACCTTAAAGAGGAACCAGTTTGGTAATATCACTGATTAACCGGTTCGAAGGTTTTGCTGAGGAGAATAATTTTGAAAAATACTTCACCACCACCTTCTGCAAATACGAAAAGAGTATTAGGGTCTAGGGTACGGTTTACTTTCAAATACGAAAAATGGTCTGCCTTTTTTCAAATATAAAGAGAGACAAACGTGCAATTTTAATAATATTTGCACGCTTATAATGATTATTAGTGTTTTTATCTTATTTTGAGTGTGTATTTTTAATAATTTTTTTCATGCTCAAAATTTTTGCTCTTTGTTGTATTTACTTTTTAGGGTTTTTCTAAATTGTAGTTAACACTATACAAAATATTTCTCTATATAACTACCCTTATTTATTTATATATAAAGTCTTGTTTTTGGTTTTTAAGAAATGATAAATTTGAGGGTGCGATTATACATGCCCTAAATTCTTCTAAACATACCTCAATTACTAAAAATACTCCATTAAAAATAATTAATTAATTTAAAATACTAAATATACCCTCATTTTTTACTTATTATATTATTTTCTATTTTTGACTAAATCTTCTACTCTCTCAAGTCATGTTAATGCTTCACAATTGAAAAGAAAAAAAAGCAGCGCGTCGCTAATTTTTCTGCTATGAGAACTGAAGTTTCGTGTCGCTATTTTCTCTGTTGCAACCGAACAAGATTTTAGAAGAATTCAACTAGATGAACGTCCATGTTTTTTTTCTCCACCACGTGGCTTCCACATTATTTTTATGCTCCTCCAGATCTCGCTGGAACTCTTTTTCTCCGGCCTGAAAACCACCATTTTTGCCCTCCAAGATTCCGTCATTTCCAACCTCTATGTATCGCTGTGGGAAATACGACGACTCATCCGCTTCCACGTCACCCCTCTTCAACAAACTGCCCGTGCTTTTGCTTCAAAACTTAGGATATGTTCTCGTCCAAAATTTTTGTGATTCATAATATTTTTAGGGATTTTGATTTGGAGGAGTTCTTCACTTCATTCAAGTAGATTTAAATCTTCTTACTTTTTCATCTCTTCTGCAATTTGTTTATATATTTTTTTGGAACAGGGGAGGGATTATGTATTTTAATTTACATAAATTCAAATTATATAGAGTAAGTCTCTTGTGCACCAGTTATACGGTGCAACTCAAGTTCATTTTTTAAAAGTTAAACAAAATACTATTGAAAATTTACACATGTTATAACTGAAAAGTTAAACTGTAAAAGATACATTTTCAGTAATAACATGTGTAACTTTTCAATAGTATTTTGTTTAACTTTTAAAAAATGAACTTGAGTTGCATCGTGTAACTGGTGCATATAAGACTAATCCAATTATATATATAAGGTATTTTAGTTATTTTAAATGTGTCTATTTTTATCTACAAATTTAATGTTTGATGTAATTTGGGGTATGGACAGTGGCTTCTTAAACTTTATTAGTTGCTCTCTATAGAGTATCCATCTTTATTGGCAACTCTAGGGAAAATTTCATTTAAGGTCCTATAATTGGCTAATTCTATTTTTGGTTTTGTATCTTTTCATTTTGACCAAATTTAGTTTTGAAGCTATATATCGACTTCAAACGTAGCCGAAGAGTTGTTGACACAGGACGTTTATGGACAATCTCATATTTGTTTGCATAGCAAACCATCATTTATTAACAAAAACTTGCTGATAAATCCTAATGCAAGATACGTGAGTTGTTGTGATGTTTTGAAAATAAGTTTCTTATATACTTTTTCTCAGTGGTGGTTTAATTACGCATAGACAAAAGTTACGACTGGAATTAGAGTCAAATCAATTTTCCAAAACACCACTGATAATTCAAATCATAATTTAGTTTCCATCAATCAAACCTATTAATTTGTTAAAGTATAACAATCACCACATACATGCACCTTATAGACGTAACATATATTCATGCATATTGCCATGTCTACATTCATTCATTTATTAGCTATCCAATTAGTTAGGATATATATTAGCTTGTATATAGCTAGTCTGTTAGGAAGTTAGCTTTAGACACGGTTATGATAATGTGTATAAATATTTCACTCATGTGTTGAATCAATTAGAATGAAAATCACAATAATTCAACACTATTAATTTTTGTTGTTGTTGTTGTAATCGAGCGTAAAGCGTAAAGTAAATAACACAGTATTGATAACCCAGTTCGTCACAGTGTGACTACGTCTGGGGGAGACCAAGCCAGGAGAGAGAGTATACTAATATCTGCCGTAAAAATGTTTACAGTCTGAAGTGTATGAAATACATAAGGAACGATACAATATATAAGAATACCTAACCCTAGCATCTAAGTTTTGTGGACCTAAAACCCACTTAACTATAATCTAAATATTATGTCCATATAATATAATATATTATTTCAATATATTATAACAGTTGTCATCAGAATTGAAAATCAAACTCCCATGACAATGGTGATATCTAGCTCCAACGAAGAAGGTGAGCTCGCGCCTTATTGGTCCAAATCGAGGGTAGAAATGACTCTAATAATTTGAAGTACGAACAAGAATACTTTATTGGGGTTGGGATTTCTTAAATTTATAGCTACGAAAATTGATTGATTTGTAGAGATAATGCTTTTTTTTTTCTTTTTTTTTAATCTTTGGTGGGGGGAAGGGTAACAACACTACCAAGTACCAACCCAATATGGATATGGGGTCTGATAATTAATTAAATATGATGTAAGAAATTGAGCCAACGTTTATACTAAGATGGGAGGATTTAGATAAAAACACGAATAATGAACGTGGGCAGCAATAATAATTCACAGGGTCGTTATAATTTTTGATACCAACTGATGCATCGAGAGAACAATACTTTCATTATTGATCCGTTAATTCAACTTTTAAATATCGTATGATTGTGATTTCGTAATTAACGTGTTAATTTCGTTGATTCATATAAGAATACCGAAAGAACAACAATTAAAACATGGGAAAAAAAATAAATCCAATTTCATACAATAATCAAAATCAACTCCCTTTTATAATAAAATAAAATGCATACTTAACCAATTCCCCTCCTACTATCATTAATGCATATTTTGATAATCAATTCCCCTCCTACTATCAACAATCATTTTTCTTCTCCACCATCAATAATATTTTCTTTTTAATCTCATTCCTGGTATATAATTAGAACATACGTACCACTAATGATATAATCAACTACGAAAATAATATCTATTATAGAATATAGAGAAAAAAATACTTTTATTCTCATAATCATTGAAGAACGTGAAACAGATCCACGTAATTAAATGCGTATATTAATTCTTTGGCCTGGGTTATATGCACCCATTGGTGTTTGAAGTACACACTAATTAAATATATTTATTTAAAATTAAATTTCCTAATATAAAATTTCCATGCATTAGTCCGTCACCAAAATATGTGCACCTACTCACAAAATTGTTTACAAAAAAATCAATCCTGTTGTCCACGCCTTCATCACTGTCGCTGACGCCATGATTGTCTCCACCAACATAAATCGTAGCCAATGAAATCAGTATCACACTTTTTTTTTCCTAAACGAAACTAGAAAAAGAAAGAAGAAGCATAATCAGGAATTGAACCCAAATTTGGGAAAACAAAGATATAGAAGAATTTGGTAGTTTTGAAGTGATTTTTTTAGTTTTTTTATTGGCTTAATTGCAAAATAAATCACCACCTTATCTCAAATTGCAATTTAATCTAAATTTTTGAATTTTGGCAAAAAAATCATCATCTTTCATATTTTTTGCAATTTAAACTTCGGACACTTTGTCCCTTGCCCAAAAGATGACGTGGACAAATAAATGCACATTCATCATCCTAATAAGCATCCATATCATTAAATATCTAAAAATATAAATAAAATTATTAATATAATAAATATAAAAAAATTTAAAAACACATAGTATAATTTTAAAAAATTAGACATTTTTTAAAATTTAAAAGTTTGAATATATTTCAAAAATAAATTAAATTTAGAAATAATAAATTAAACATTTTATTATATAAAAAAAAATAAGTAAATATTTTATTATATTTAAATACATAACTAATATATATATATATATATATATATATATATATAAATATATATATTAACAATATAAAAATTTAAACAAAAATTTAAAATAAAATATTCAAAGTACAATAAAAATATTCAACTTTATTACTCTAAATTTTAATGTTATATTTTTAAGAAAAAATATAACATATATAATCTTAATTTTTAAATATACTTTAGAATCATGAATTTTGTGTGAGCTTTTATAAATTTAAGAAATATATATAATTTTAAGTAATTTATATAAATTTTAAAATAAGTAATTAATTAAATAAATACTATAAAAAATTCTAAATACATATTCATTATAATATGTAAATGAAAATATATTATTCTATTTTAACATAAAAATAATTTTTTTGAAATAATTTTTTTTTAAAAAAACAATACAAAATATTAAAAG
>JAPKLY010002360.1:0-25976 GCA_026898435.1 Prunella vulgaris | reverse complement strand
AATACACTGATGTCAGATTTTTCTGAAAGACTCAGAAAAATGCTCTTACACTCTCAGTCAGGATTTCCTGAATTACTCAGTATGCTGAAGGTCCACAGGGACAGCAGGGACAATTCAGTAATGAGTCAGATAAGCTGAGTGTGAGTAATGTGCTCAGAAGTTCAGTAGAGATAACAAACCTACTGACTGCTTAGAAGCGAGTCAGTTGGACTACTATCTCAGTGAGCTAGAGTACGTGCGGAAAGTGAGCCCTTAGATTCTACTTGTTTTAGTTTCTGAAAGAATTTTCTCTGAATTGCTTAGTAAACTGGTGGTTAGAGCTGAGTGCACCGTATTAAGATTCAGGATGATTGATTCAGTCCTGAGGATCAAACAATGCAGAATGTTCAGTTTATTATGATGACAGTTATGATCCTGAACAAGTATGTAAATCAGCACACATGAGACTTTTTATCGTGGTTCGGAGATAACCAACTTCTACGTCCACAGCCTGATTAAATAGGAAGCTATCCTCAAAACCCTGAGGATAGGTGCCTGGTTTTACGTGCCAAGGGACACGAGTAGCCAACTTCCTCTCTTAGGAACTGACCCCTGGGCATTTTACAAGTCTCAGTCCTTCTAACCAACCAATCTCACACCCTGAGTAGTTTGGTATTCTGGTTTCCAACTGAGATAGCTCTAGCAATACAAAACAATGCTAAATATTAGAGCTATCGATCTACGCAAATACAGAGTGAATCCTACTACAACACTAGGGAAATTTAATTGCAGAGTGTTGCTTATAGTATGCTTTGAGAGCTTGGATTCTTGAGAGTTTTCTCTTGGAAATTTCCCGTTGGCCTTGAATGGGTGCAAGGCTCTCCATATTTATAGGCAAGATTCAAAATAGATCCGTTGGAGGAGATCAAATCAAATCTTTCCTATTTTGGGGTAGTTGCAGGCTAGAAATACTGTTTGACCTAACCGCCATGCTTATTCTGGCAAGTTTGTCCCACTGCCTGCAACTTCTGAGACGCATTAAATGCCGCATTAAATGCTGCGCAGACTCCGTACATACGTGTCGAAAGATCAGTGGCTCTCCGTTCTAACGGCTAGTTGACTTTCAGACATTTGTCCTTCCTCGTACATTCAATACACTGAGTTTCTTGTTGATAACTCAGTCTGTATGTTTGTCTTCATTGGAGTCTTACTGACATTCTCTTTGTCTCTTGTCCCATAGCATAAATAACCTTTTTGCTTTGGACATACAAGGTTCAGGTGATCTGAACTAATGCCCGAGTCAGGTCTTATGTGTATTCAGCACAGCCTGATAGATTATTCAGCCCAGTATGTGTAACCTTTTTGCTTTGGACTTACATGGTTCAGATAAACGGAACCAAGGCCTAAGTCAGGTCTTAAGTGTATTCAGCACAACCTGATAGATTACATTTACTTTTCACTGACTAAGTTCTGTCCTGAGTATGCTTAGTGTACTCAGTAGAAACATCAGCCAATGGTACTTCAGGATTGACTTCAGGACGGATCATCAGGCTTCGATCTTCAGCTTCAGACCCAGGCAATCTTCAGCAAGACTGACTGACTCCTTCAGGATGGATTATACATCAGACTTCAGTAAATTGGGTCGACTCCAATATTCTTCAGTCTTCAGCAAGTTCCTCCTGTACTGAATTTCTAACCTAACTATCTTGAACTATTTTATCCTGAACAGCTGTACTTAGGCAGATTCATCAGGGGTTTTGGGATCTAATCAAAATACTCAGATTGTCCCAACAATAACTTTGGCTTGGAGATCTGCTCCAGTCCTCCAGCGATTCCCATCACTCCCTAACTAGTCAGGTTGAAGAAGTGACGATTCTCAGTCCTTAGAACGGACTTGTTCAACCCGGACTTCAGGACAACATCTCCATCACAGAGAGACTGGATAAAGTCCTTCTCATCACCAATCCCATATTCTATGGGGCTGCGTCCAAAGTGGGGAAGATTAAACACCACCCTAATCTTCTCCCTGATGTTGATTGTGACCCACTTCCTGGTCATCTTGTCTTCACCGTTCTTTCCCTTAATGCTGAAGGTCAAAGGGATGCAAGATTCACCGTTCTTCACCGTTCAAATAAAATGCAGCAACAAGTCTGGGGTACTTTGGAGATGAACCGTTCAAATAAAATGCAGCAACCGAAGTAGACCAGCATTCTCAAACAGCTCCTTTACTGGTGCAACTTTTGGGTGATTTGAGGAGAAATCACCAAATGGTTCCCAGTGGATTTCGTTCCTGAGATGGAAAAGATTTCCAAAGAACGAGTCGACTGAAGGTGAAGCCATGGATGAAGTTTTGAAGATGTGAAGGAAAGCAAATATCAAAGAGAAATATAGCAAGAAAAGATTTGAGTGCGTAAAGATCGCAATGACAAAAACTTCCCTTATTTATAAAAGAATTCAGTTTAATCGGACGGCTCAGAAAATTATGACTTATGAGATTCAATGATTGAGATTAAAACGTTTGATGCATGGATGCGGATTGAGCCTCTTCGGTTTTCAAAGTTAATGATTCAAAATGTTATCGGAAACCGTTCCCACCCACTTTGCATTAAATGCGCGTTAGAGCATGTCAGTATTTAATTCAAATAATTTGCATTAAATATTAACTGAATATTAAATGAATGGCTGGGATTAAATGACAAATTAATTTGATTTGACAATACGGCAAACAATATCAAAGATGATGCAAGCAAGATATGATGACTAAAAATAGATCAGGAAACATACCAGTCAGTCAGATTTGTATTCTTACTGATACCACATGTGACCTATCAGGGTGACAAGCCCTGAATTCAGTGTCCTGAATCTTAGTCAGTCTATACTGATCATCCTTTTCATACTGAAAGTTCCCCCTACAACCATCCACATTCTCTCTGAGATTCCTTCATCCTGAGTCCTAGTTAGTCATTCCCCTGACCTTGTGCATTCTGATTAGAGATTCAGATTGAATCTCCTAAGCCTGGGTCAAGGAGTCCTAACTCTACTGATAACTCAACAAACCTGGTTTCAGGCAAAGCCTTAGTCAGAATGTCAGCTCTCTGTTTATCAATAGGGGCTCTCTCCATCCTGATGTCCTTCTTCTCAACATGATCTCTTATGAAATGATGCCTGATGTCTACATGCTTACACCTTGTGTGTAAGACTGAGTTTTGGGATATGACAATGGCACTATTATTGTCACAATAAATTGGGACTTCAGTGGCCTCTATTTTGTAGTCTCTCAGTTGTTGCTTCAACCAAAGGATTTGGGAACAACAGCTGCCTGCCGCCATACACTCAGCCTCAGTAATAGACGTTGCAACACTGGTTTGCTTCTTAGAAAACCAAGAGATCAGTTTACTCCCTAGAAACTGACATGTGCCTATAGTTGATTTTCTATCAAGCCTACAGCCTCCATAATCTGCATCTGAATAGCCAGTCAGTTCTAGGTTGTCATCAGAGGGATACCAAAGTCCTAAATTGACTGTACCTCTAAGGTATTTCAATATCTTTTTGGCACTCTCTAGATGACTCTTCTTCGGATCAGACTGATACCTTGCACAAACTCCGACTGCATAAGTGATATCAGGACGACTTGCAGTCAGGTACAATAAAGATCCAATAAGTGCCCTATATTCAGTATGATTCACTGAGGCTCCTTCTTTGTCAGGATCCAGCTTCTCAATATGTTCATGGGAATACGTGAGACTTTGCTGGACTGAACTCTGAATTTCTGAATCAAGTCCCTCGCATATTTGGACTGATTTATGAAAATTCCGGAGTCAGTTTGCCTAACTTGGAGACCTAGAAAGAAGTTCATTTCTCCCATCATTGACATCTCAAATTTCCCAGTCATCAGCTTGGAGAATTTCTCACAAAGCTTCAGATTAGGAGATCCAAATATTATGTCATCCACATAAATCTGAACCAAAAAAATGTTCTCCCCTTCGGATATCCGGAAGAGGGTCCTGTCCACTGTTCCTTTCATGAACCCGTGGTCTAACAGGAATTGGGAAAGTGTATCATACCAAGCTCTCAGAGCTTGCTTCAGGCCATAAAGAGCTTTCTTCAGGTGATATACCTTATTCCCAACTTCGAACCCTGGAGGTTATTCAACATACACCTCCTCGTTCAGTACACCATTCAGAAAAGCACTCTTCACATCCATTTGATACACTTTGAACTTCTTGAATGTTGCATATGCCAGATACAACATGATTGCTTCCAACCTTGCGACCGGAGCAAAGGTCTCATCATAGTCGATTCCTTCGGCCTGAGAGTAACCATTTGCCACTAGTCTGGCCTTATTCCTGACAACAACATTCTTCTCATCCCTCTTGTTCTTAAAGACCCACTTGGTGCCAATAACATGTTGACGCCTAGGTCTCTCAACTAACTCCCAAACCTGATTCCGCTCAAATTGATTGAGCTCATCCTGCATGGCCAAGATCCAGTTGGGGTCAGCAAGAGCTTCTTCTATGCTCTTAGGTTCCTGATCACTCAGGAAGCAGCAAAACATAGCGCTCTCGCCAAATGACAACCTTGTCCTGACCCCCTCATTGACATCACCAATGATGTCATCCAATGAGTGATCAGCTTGTCATGTCCTCCTGCTGACTGGAGCACTGGGAGCTGCTGATGTCCCCTCGCCTGATCCTGAAACATTAGTCTTGACAATAACAGGCAAAGAAGCGGAACGAGGAAGAACAGGGGATACTGAGTAATTTCCTGTGGGTTGGCCAATATCAGAGACATTGTTTCCCCTACAGTGTTGGACTCAGTAACCATCTCAGGTGCAGAAGCATCATCACCGACAGTACGTACCTCAGGTTGAGTCTGTCCCTCCGTCTGAGACTCAACATTCTCCGAGGCTTGGGCTTGCTGAGGGTTGGCCTGAGGTCCATCCTGATCATCATTATCATCATCATCCCATCCCTTGGGAGCACTGACAAGTTTGATCTTGAATTCAGGATTCTTCAGGCTCAGTCTTGTCACCCTCTTGGTAACCCCCTCTGTGTCAGGACTCAGAACCTATTTTCTACGCACTGATGCAGTCTCATCAAACACAACATGAGGTGTTTCCTCCACACAAAGTGTCCGACAGTTATACACCCTGAAAGCTTTATTGACTGAGGAGTATCCTAAGAACACTCCCTCATCAGAATTGCTATCAAAGGCTTTCAGCTGGTCTTTCCCATTGTTCAGGATGAAACACTTACACAAAAAAATATGGAAATAGGAGATACGAGGCTTCCTTTTGTTCCAAGTCTCATAAGGTGTCTGAGCATGTTGTTTGTTCTGCATAGATCGGTTCTGAGTGTAGCAAGCAGTGTTGATTGCTTTAGCCCTGTACTTCTTGGGCAGTCCTGACTCAGCCAACATAGTCCTGGCAGCTTCCTTCATGGTCCGATTCCTTCTCTCATCTACCCCATTCTGCTGAGGGGTCCTGGCTGCGGAAGTCTCATGAGCAATACCATGGTTAGTACAAAAGTCAGTTATAATAGAGTTGATAAACTCTGTTCCTCGATCTGATCGGATCCTGACTATGCTCTTACCCTGTTCAGTACTCAATTGCTTGAGTAACTCTGGAAGCTTGACCTGAGTCTCCTTCTTGTTCAGCAAGAAAATAACCCATGTGTACCTGGAATAATCATCAACAACAACAAGGTATATTTCCTACCATTCATGCTGACAGGAGTAATCGGACCAAAGAGATCCATGTGCAGGAACTGAAGCACTCTGTCAATTGAGAAGACTTTTTTCTCCTTGAATGAAACTTTGGTTTGCTTGCCTTCCTGACATGCTCCGCACACGTGGTCTTTGCTAAAATCTTCATTAGGTAGACCCTCTACAAGAGAAAGTCGAGAGATTTTGTTAATAATCTTGAAGTTTAAGTGACTCAGTTATTTATGCCAGAGCCAACAGAGCTCAGAAGAGCTCTTAGCGACCAAACAAGTTTCAGGAGGGCTGCTCTTGAAGTCAGCAAAATAGATATTGCCCCTCCTGACACCTGTAATCAGAACCTGCTGTGTAGATTTGTCCTTCACAAGACACATGTTAGATGTAAATTCTACACTATTTCCTCGGTCACAAAACTGACTGACCGAGAGCAAGTTATGTCTCAGTCCCTCAATATATGATACATTCAGTACATGGACAGAGCCAATAACAAGGGTTCCGAATCCTCTGGTGAAACCCTTAGAGTTATCACCAAAGGTTACCTGCGGGCCATCCTGAGCTACATAATCCTGAAGGAGATCACGAGAACCGGTCAAGTGCCTGGAACACCTTGAGTCCAAGTACCAATCCAGCTTCTGATCCTCCCTTCTCTTCTTGTAACCCGCAGCGACCAGAAAGGAATCAGACCTCAGGTACCCAACTCGTATTGGGTCCTACAGTGTCAGCTATACCCTTCGGGATCCAGATTTTTTTAACAATACTGATGGCATCAGAAGTGTAAACATGTCTCCCCAAAACATCAACATACACAGTCCTCTTCTTCCTTTCTGCCTGGGAAGTTGAGGGTGTATGTGTGTCAGCCTGAGGTTTAGGAGCCTTGGATTGATTCCTGGGGGCGGGCCTCCTGTTCCTCCTTGGCCTGGGTGCATTGGGCTGAGTTTGGTCCTGGGAAGGAGTAGCTCGGGCCTAACCTCTAGGCACTTGAGGTATGGCCTGAGTGTTTCAGGAGTCAGGTCTCCGTTGCCTTTCAGGGGCCATTTGGTTTGTCTTTCTCCCCTGAGGATTGGAAAGCACCTGATGGGCCTTGTGCCCTGCCTGAGGTGTCCGGACCTCAGTATTCCTCGGCCTTGCCTGAGGCCTTCCCTGACCAGAGTTCCTTCTACCTTGAGCATTCTGAGGCTGAGCCTGAGACTTGCTCGGAGTAGAATTCTTTCCAGCCTGAGAATTCCTTGGCATAGCCTTGGAGTTCCCTTGGTCCTTTTTCCTCGACTCAGGATGAAATGCCTGGGCCTTTCCCTTATGTTTTGGCCTAGATTCCTCAGTCCTTTGCCTGACAGGTTCAGGCACTTTCTCCTCCCCTTTGCCTTTATCCTGACGAGCAACACTTGGGCTCTTGTCGTCAGTTAGGGCAGGGATAAACTTCTTCTGAGAGTTGCTCCCTGAAGCACCTCTCCTTTTCTTGCCCTTTGGGTCTTTTGAGGCATCATAGCCTAACCCAGCTTTAGCACCATCGGTCAGCTGAGAGAAACTTGTTAACTCATCAACCACTTGGGTAGATGTGTGTAACTTCTTCAACTTATCCTCAAGGTGCCTATTTGTTTCTTTCAGGGCCTCAATTTCAGTGGTGTATTGAAGCACCAACTTTTCGTGAGCTTTCTCTTTTGAGATCAGCTCAAGATCCCAAGCAATTTGCTCAGCACAAAGGCGAGCTTGCCACACAGTTTTGAACATCACTCTCAGAGTGATTCGCTCAATCATCAGTTGTTCCTGAGCGAGGAACAGATCAGTGTCACGAGTCTCAATCAGCGAGCTGATTACACCTTTCAGTCTTTCCACCTCCAGTGGAGCTTCATCATGCTTGTTCCGAGCATAAAGCAACTCTTCCTGAAGATGTACTAACCTGAGGGCTTTCTCAGTATCTCTCACTCTGAGAGACTCAGTTAACCGATCATTTTCCCCACTCAGCTGTGCATTCACATCCACTGTGTGAGTATGAGTCTCCTGCAGCCTTGAGAAGTCAACCATCAATTTCTCTAGAGCGAGCTGAAGGTCGAGTTCTCCTGCTGAGTCTGAGCTAAGCTCAGGTGCGTGATCAGGAGAAGAGGCAGAAGAACATATCTCATCATCTGCCATCAGGAAGAGGTCATCATATTCCTCATCGGAGAAGAGTTCAGGGGACCGGCGTCCTGGGCCATCTGAATCTGAGGAATCCTCAGCAAGCATAGCTCTCCGGTGTGATGCCCTGAGCTCTCTCTTGGCTCTCAGATCTTCTCGCTCACGAGAACTGAGCTCCGGACAGTCATACTGATAATGTCCGGTCTTCTTGCAGTGGTAGCACTGATCTACATCAGAAGAAAACTTCTTGTCAGTGTACCTTTTATCTGACGACTCCCTTCGGCTCCCTGATGATCGTTTAGGTTTGGAGCTGGATCTTCTGGGCTCAGCATCGTCTCTTCTCTTCTCATCTCTGTGATGCCCAGGCTCATCACGATCTCTCATGGAATTAGAACCTCTCCTCTCTTCCCTCCGGGGCTCGATCTCCTGGGGCTGGAATACCTGAGATCATAACTATCAGCATAAAACTTCTTATACCTGCCGAAACAAGAGTTCAGCTTCTCAAATCGTCGTGCCATCAGGCTGTATTCTAAGGCCAGCTCATCCTTGTTCATGTCCTTCAGAGACTTAGAGCCAGATCCAGCCTCAGGCTCAGGAGTAGCTTTAAGAGCCACGCTCTTCTTCTTGTCAGGTGTCTTCTCCTCACTAACTTCCTCACTGACAACACCCTTCTTCTTCCTCTTATCGAGGTCGAATTCCAGAGCCTTTAACTCTGAGAATAGGTGAGAGTGAGTAATGTTGGTGAGATCCTGAGTGTTCTTCAACAAGATCACTCCTGTGTCCCATCTTTCAGGGAGACAGTTCAGGATTTTAGATGACACCTCCCTCTTGGGAAACTCCTTCCCAAGGGTTGCTAGCTCGTTCATCATCTTAATGAATCGAGCTTCCATTTGATCGATGGACTCTCCCTCTAACATCCGGAAGGCCTCAAACTTTCTGATTGCAAGATCTCTCTTGTTCTCATTGATCTTCTCTGAACCCTCACTCATCTCTCTCAAAGCATCCCAGATCTCCTTTTCCGTTCTCAGGTGCATGAGCCTGACCGAATTCTCATAAGAAACGGTGTGGAGTATAATGTTCTTAGCAACATTATCCAGTCCGATTTGCTTAATCTGATCAGGATTAAGCGCGAACCTCTCCATTTCTTCATTTCCGGCAGCTGGAACAGGAACATTGCCAGCAACTGGCCAGGTCGTCTGAAGATTCCTCACAAATTTGATCGGACCATGCTCAATCACCTGGGGCATCTGATCATGGAAGGAGTATAGATGTGCGAGGACACTGAATTTCCAATAATCATAATTATCAATAGACAATTCAGGAAGACTGCCTTCAAGGCGCTTAGAACCGGATGCCATGTATGCAAGTTTTCAGAAACAGATCTGTTCAGTTGACTACCAAAAGTTTCTCCTCAGAAACTGTTGGTAAACAAAGTCAGTGGTCTTTTGAACCACTTCTCTGATACCACTTGTTGGTCCCGAAACAAGTATAATCAGTGTATGGGGGGGATACACTGATATCAGATTTTTCTGAAAGACTCAGAAAAATACTCTAACACGCTCAGTCAGGGATATCCTGAATTACTCAGTAAGCTGAAGGTCCACAGGGGCAGCAGGGACAGTTCAGTAACGAGTCAGATAAGCTGAGTGTGAGTAAAGTGCTCAGAAGCTCAGTAGAGATAACAAACCTACTGACCGCTTGGAAGCTAGTCAGTTGGACTACTATCTCAGTAAGCTAGAGTACGTGCGGAATGTGAACCCTTAAGTGTTTACTCGTTTTAGTTTCTGAAAACATTTACTCTGAGTTTGCTTAGTAAATGGTGGTTAGGGTTGGTGCACAATATTAAGATTCAGGATGATTGATTCAGCCTGAATATTCAAACGATGCAATATGCTCAGTTTAATATGTATGACAAATTATGATCCTGAACACAGAAGTAAATCAGCACACAAGGGTCTTTTTAACGTGGTTCAGAGATAACCAACTCCTACGTCCATGACCTGATTTAACAGGAAGCTATCCTAAAAACCCTGAGGATAGGTACTTGGATTTTACGTGCCAAGGGACACGAATAGCCAATTTCCTCTCTTAGGAACTGACCCCTGGGCGTTTTACAAGTCCCAATCCTTTTAACCAACCAATCTCACACCCTGAGTGGTTTGGTATTCTTGGTTTCCAACTAAGATAGCTCTAGCAATACAACACAATGCTAAAGATAAGAGCTATCGATCTAAGCAAAATACAGAGTGAATCCTACTACAACACTAGGGAAATTTAATTGCAGAGTGTTGTTCAAAGTATGCTTTGAGTGCTCTGATTCTTGAGAACTTTCTCTTGGAAATTTCCCGTTAGCCTTGAATGGGTGCAAGGCTCTCCATATTTATAGGCAAGATTGTTGGTCCCGAAATGAGTATAAATCAGTGTATGGGGGGAATACACTGATGTCAGATTTTTTTCTGAAAGACTAAAAAAAATAAGCTCTAACACTCTCAGTCAGGATTTCCTGAATTACTCAATAAACTGAAGGTCCACAAGGGCAGCAGGGACAATTCAATAATGAGATAGATAAGCTGAGTGGGTAAAGTGTTCAGAAGCTCAGTAGAGATAACAAACCTACTGACCGCTCGGAAGCTAGTCAGTTGGACTACTATCTCAGTAAGCTAGAGTACGTGCGGAATGTGAGCCCTTAGTTTCTACTCGTTTTAATTTCTGAAAATGTTTTCTCTGAGTTTGCTTAGTAAACTGGTGGTTAAGGCTGAGTGCACAGTATTAAGATTCAGGATGATTGATTCAGTCCTGAATATAAGAACAACGTAGAATGTTCAGTTTAGTATGATGACAGTTATGATCCTGAACAAGAATGTAAATCAGCACACAAGGGTTTTTTTAACGTGGTTCGGAGATAACCAACTCCTACGTCCACGACCTGATTTAACAGGAAGCTACCCTCAAAACCCTGAGGATAGGTACTTGGGTTTTACGTGCCAAGGGATACGGATAGCCAACTTCCTCTCTTAGGAAATGACCCCTGGGCGTTTTACAAGTCCCAGTCCTTCTAACCAACCAATCTCACACCCTGAGTGGTTTGGTATTCTTGGTTTCCAACCAAGATAGCTCTAGCAATACAAAACAATGCTAAATATTAGAGCTATCAATCTAAGCAAATACAGAGTGAATCCTACTACAACACTAGGGAAATTTAATTACAGAGTGTTGCTTATAGTATGCTTTGAGTGCTTGGATTCTTGAGAGCTTTCGCTTGGAAATTTTTCGTTAGCCTTGAATGGGTGCAAGGCTCTCCATGTTTATAGTCGAGATTCAAAATAGATCCTTTGGAGGAGATCTACCCAAATCTTTCCTATTTTAGGGTGGTTGTAGGCTAGATGTACTGTTGACCTAATCACCATGCTTAATCCGGCAATTTTGTCCCGCCGCTTGCAACTTTGAGATGCATTAAATGCTACGCAGACTCCGTACATATGTGTCGAAAGATCATTGGCTTTCCGTTCAAACGGCTAGTTGATCTTCTGAAATTTGTCCTTTCTCGTACATTCAGTACTCTGAGTCTCCTGTTAATAACTCAGCCTGAACGTTTGTCTTTATCGGAGTCTTGCTGACATTCTATTTGTCTCTGTCCCATAGCATAAATAACCTTTTTGCTTTGGACTTACATGATTCAGGTAAACTGAACCAATGCCTAAGTCAGGTCTTATGTGCATTCAGCACAACCTGATAGGTTATTCAGCCCAGTATGTACAACCTTTTTGCTTTGGTCTTACTTGATTCAGATAAACTGAACCAAGACCTAAGTCAGGTCTTATGTGCATTCAGCACAGCCTGATAGGTTATACTTACTCTTCACTGACTAAGTTCTGTCCTGAGTATGCTTAGTGTACTCAGTAGAAACATCAGCCAATGGTACTTCCGGATTGTGTTCAGGACGGATCATCAGGCTTCGTTCTTCAGCTTCAGTTCAGGTAATCTTCAGCAAGACTGACTCTGACTTCTTCAGTATGGATTGCACATCAGACTTCAGTAAATTGGGTCGACTCCAATATTCTCAGTCTTCAGCATGTTCCCCCTGAACTGAATTCCTAACCTAACTATCCTGAACTAGACAAACCTGAATAACTGTACTTAGGCAAATTCATCAGGGGTTTTGGGATCTAATCAAAATACTCAGATTGTCCCAACAAAAATTCAAAATAGATCCATTGGAGGAGATCTACCCAAATCTTTCCTATTTTAGGGTGGTTGAAGGCTAGATGTACTATTGACCTAATCACCATGCTTAATATGGCAATTTTGTCCCGCCGCCTGCAAACCTGAGATGCATTAAATGCCGCATTAAATGCTACGCAGACTCCGTACATGCGTGTCGAAAGATCATTGGCTCTCCGTACAAACGGCTAGTTGACGATCTGACACTTGTCCTTCCTCGTACATTCAATACTCTGAGTCTCTTGTTAATAACTCAGCATGAATGTTTGTCTTTATTGGAGTCTCACTGACATTCTCTTTGTCTCTTTGTCCTATAGCATAAATAACCTTTTTCGCTTTGGACTTACATGAGTCAGGTAAATTGACTCAAGGCCTAAGTCAGGTCTTATGTGCATTCGGCACAGCCTGATAGGTTATTTAGCCCAGTATGTGTAACCTTTTTGCTTTGGACTTACATGAGTCAGATAAACTGACTCAAGGCCTAAGTCAGGTCTTATGAGCAATCAGCTCAGCCTGATAGATTACACTTACTCTTCACTGACTAAGTTCTGTCCTGAGCATGCTTAGTGTACTCAGTAGAAACATCAGTCAATGGCGTTCCGGATGGTGTTCAAGACGTATCTTCAGACTTCGGTCTTTAGCTTCAGTTCAGGCAATCTTCAGCAAGACTGACTCAGACCTTCTTCAGGGCGAGTTGCACTTCAGACTTCAGTAAATTGGGTCGACTCCAATCTCCTTCAGTCTTCAACACGTTCCCCCTGAACTGAATCCCTAGCCTGACTATCCTGAACAACTGTACTTAGACAAATTCATCAAGGGTTTTGGGATCTAATCAAAACATTTAGATTGTCCCAACAGGCCATATTATATCAAAATCTTATATCTGATATATATAGATATATATATATATATATGTATATAAATGTGTGTGTGTGTACACGTACCTAAGAAGTAAGGTTATTCAAATTGTTGAAGTAGTAATGAAAAATATAAAATGGAAGGAAAACTTTTAAATCTATACACTCTCTCATTTTCAAATACTAATTACATATATAAAAAAATTAATTTTTTACATAATTATATATATTTAAGTTATTTGACCTTTTCAAATATTAGTTATGCATATAAAAAATTAATTTTAAAATTAAATTCTTTCACAACTTTCCATTATCTCTTTTAAAATTAAATTCTTTTAAGTTATTTTAGTGAAACGTGGGAGTTATAAATGTTGTAATCGAGAGAAATGCGCAAGCATAAAAGTAAATAACACGGAGTTTGGTAACCCAGTTCGCCACAGAGTGACTACGTCTGGGGGCACCCAAGCCAGGAGAGTATAAACTATATCTGCCGTTAAAAATGTTTACAATACTGTGAATATGTAGAATACAAGGGAACGATACAATATAAATAAGAGTACCTAACCCTAAGTCTTGTGGGTCTAAAGCCCACTGGACTATAATCCTAATATTATGTCCATATAATATAATATATTAGAAATATATTATAACACTCCCCCTTGGACAATATAATGACAAGGAAGAATGCAAGAGTTACCCAGTGGAGTATTATAAATGACCTCGAGGATTCAATCAACAGGATTTGTTGGGACAATCTGAGTGTTTTGATTAGATCCCAAAACCCCTGATGAATTTGCCTAAGTATAGTGGTTCAGGATAAAATAGTTCATGACAGTTAGGTTAGAAATTCAGTACAGGTGGACCATGCTGAAGACTAAAGAATATTGGAGTCGACCCAATTTACTGAAGTCTGAAGTGTAAACCATCCTGAAGGAGTCAGTCAGTCTCGCTGAAGATTGCCTGTTCTGAAGCTGAAGATCGAAGCCTGCTGATTCATCCTGAAGTCAATCCTGAAGTACCATTGGCTGATGTTTCTACTGAGTACTCTAAGCATACTCAGGACAGAAGTCAGTCAGTGAAGAGTAAGTGTCACCTATCAGGCTGTGCTGAATGCACATAGGACCTGACTTAGGCCTTGGTTCAGTTCACCTGAATCCTGTAAGTCCGAAGTAAAAAGGTTACACATACTGGGCTGAATAACCTATCAGGCTGTGCTGAATGCACATAGGACCTGACTCAGGCCGTGGTTCAGATCACCTGAATCATGTAAGTCCAATGCAAAAGGTTACTTATGCTATGGGACAAGAGACAAAGAGAATGTCAGTAAGACTCCATTAAGACACACGTTCAGACTGAGTTATTAACAAGAGACTCAGAGCATTGAATGTACGAGGAAGGACAAATGTCTGAAGGTCAACTAGCCGTTATAGCGGAGAGCCAATGATCTTTTGACACGCATGCACGGAGTCTGCGCAGCATTTAATGCGGCATTTAATGCGTCTCAAAAAGTTGCAGGTGATGTGACAACTTGCCAGAATAAGCATGGCGGGCAGGTCAAAAAGTATTTCTGGCCTGCAATCTACCTAAAATAGGAAAGATTTGATTTGATCTCCTCCAACGGATCTATTTTAAATCTTCCCTATAAATATGGAGAGCCTTGCACCCATTCAAGGCTAACGGGAAATTTCCAAGAGAAAACTCTCAAGAATCCAAGAACTCAAAGCATATCATAAACAACACTCTGCAATTAAATTTCCCTAGTGTTGTAGTAGGATTCACTCTGTATTTGCTTAGATCGATAGCTCTATTATTTAGCTTTGTTTTGTATTGCTAGAGCTATCTTAGTTGGAAACTAGAATTCCAAACCACTCAAGGTGTGAGATCGGTTGGTTAGAAGGACTGGGACTTGTAAAACGACCAGGGGTCAGTTCCTAAGAGAGGAAGTTGGCTACTCGTGTCCCTTGGCACGTAAAACCCAAGTACCTATCCTCAGGGTTTTGAGGATAGCTTCCTGTTAAATCAGGTCGTGGACGTAGGAGTTGGTTATCTCCGAACCACGTTAAAAAGTCCCATGTGTGCTGATTTACTGTTCTGTTCAGGATCATAACTGTCATCATATTAAACTGAACATACTGCATTGTTTTTAACCTCAGGACTGAATCAATCATCCTGAATCTGAATACTGTGCACTCAGCCTTAACCAACAATTTACTAAGGAACTCAGAGAAAACGTTTTCAAAAACTAAAACGAGTAGATTCTAAGGGCTCACTTTTTGCACGTACTCTGGCTCACTGAGATAGTGGGTTTGTTATCTCTACTGAGCTTCCGAGCACATTACTCACACTCAGTTTATATGACTCGTTACTGAACCGTCCCTGCTGCCCCTGTGGACCTTCAGCATACTGAGTACTTCAGGGAATCCTGACTGAGTGCGTTAGAGCATTTTTCTGAGTCTTTCAGAAAAATCTGACATCAGTGTATTCCCCCCATACACTGATTTAACTCATTTCGGGACCAACAAGTGGTATTAGGGCAGTGGTTCAAAAGATCACTGACTTTGTTTACCAACAGTTTCTGAGGAGAAACTTTTGGTGGTCTACTGAACTGATCTTGTTTCTGAAAAATTGCATATCATGGCATCCAGTTCTAAACGCGTCGAGGGTAATCTTCCTGAATTCTCCATTGACAATTATGACTATTGGAAATTCAGGGTACTTGCACATATCTACTCTATTAATGATCAGATGCTACAGGTGATTGAGCATGGCCAAATCAGATTTATGAGAAATCTTCAGACGACCTGGCCCGTTGCTGGCAATGTTCCTGTTCCAGCCGCCGGAGATGAAGAGGTGGAGAGGTCCGCGCTTAATTCTGATCAGATTAAGCAAATTGGACTGGATAATGTTGCTAAGAACATTATACTCCACACCGTTTCTTATGAGAATTCGGTCAGACTTATGCACTTGAGGACAGCTAAAGAAATCTGGGATACTTTGAGAGAGATGAGTGAGGGATCAGAAAAGATCAAGGAGAACAAGAGAGATCTTTCAATTAGGAAGTTCGAAGCCTTCCGGATGCTAGAGGGAGAATCCATCGATCAGATGGAAGCTCGGTTCATTAAGATGATGAACGAGCTAGCAACCCTTGGGAAGGAGTTTCCCAAGAGGGAGGTGTCTTCTAAAATCCTAAACTGTCTCCCTGAAAGATGGGACACAGGAGTAATTTTGTTGAAAAACACTCAGGACCTTACAAACATCACTCACTCTCACCTATTCTCAGAGTTAAAGGCTCTGGAATTTGACCTCGATAAGAGGAAAAAGATGGGTGTTGTCAGTGAGGAAGTTAGTGAGGAGAAGACATCTGAAAAGGAAAAGAGCGTGGCTCTTAAAGCTACTCCTGAGCCTGAGGCTTGATCTGGCTCCAAGTCTCTGAAGGACATGAACAAAGATGAGCTAGCCTTGGAGTACAGCCTGATGGCACGGTGATTCGAGAAACTGAACTCTCATTTCGGCAGGTATAAGAAATTTTATACTGACACCCGTGATCGCAGGTACTCCAGCCCTAGGAGATCTAGCCCCCGAAGAGAAGAAAGGAGGGGTTCAGATTCCAGGAGGGATCGCAATGAGCCTGAGAGACGAAGAGATGAGAAGAGGAGAGATGATGTGCCCAGAAGATCCAGCTCCAAACCTGAAAGATCATCAGGGAGCAGGAGGGAATCATCTGATAAAAGGTACACTGACAAGAAGTTTGCTTCTGATGTAGATAAGTGTTACCACTACAAAAAGACCAGACATTATCAGTATGATTGTCCGGAGCTCAGTGCTCGTGAGCGAGAAGATCGGAGAGCCAAAAGAGAGCTCAGGGCTTCAGACCGGAGAGCGTTGCTTGCTGAGGATTCCTCAGATTCAGATGGCCCTGGACGCCGGTCCCCTGAACTCTTTTCAGATGAGGAGTATGATGACCTCTGCCTGATGGCAGATGATGAGGTATGTTCTTCTGCCTCTTCTCCTGATCACGCACCTGAGTTTAGCTCAGATTCAGCCGGAGAACTCGACCTTTAGCTCGCCCTAGAGCAATTGATGGTTGACTTCTCAAGGCTGCAGGAGACTCATACTCACACAGTGGATGTGAACGCACAACTGAGTGAGAAGAACGATCGGTTAACTGAGTCTCTCAGAGTAAGAGATACTGAGGAAGCCCTCAGATTAGTACATCTTCAGGAGGAGCTACTTCATGCTAGGAATAAGCATGATGAAGCTCCACTGGAGGTAGAAAGACTGAAGGGTGTAATCAGCTTGCTGATTGAGACTCGTGATACTGATTTGTTCCTTGCTCAGGAACAACTGATAATTGAGCGAACTGCTCTAAGAATGATGCTCGAAACTGAGTGGCAAGCTCGCCTTTGTGCTGAGCAAACTGCTTGGGATCTTGAGCTGATCTCAAAAGAGAAAGCTCATTCAGAATTGGTGCTTCAATACACCACTGAAATTGAGGCCCTGAAAGAAACCAATGGGCATCTTGAGGTCAAGCTGAAGAAGTTATACACGTCTACCCAAGTGGTTGATGAGTTGACAAATTTCTCTCAGCTGACTGATGGTGCTAAAGCTGGGTTAGGCTATGATGCCAGAAAAAACCCAAAGGGCAAGAAGAAGAGAGGTGCTTCAGGGAGCAACTCTCAGAAAAAGTTTGTCCCTGCCCTAACTGATGACAAGAGCTCAAGTGTTGCTCATCAGAATAAATGCAAAGGGAAGGAGAAAATGCCTGCTGAACCTGTCAGGCAAAGGACTGAGAAACCAAGACAAAAACCTAAGGAAAAGGTCAAAGTTTCTCATCCTGAGTCTAGGAAGACAGACCAAGGGAACTCCAAGGCCCAGCCTAGGAATCCTCAAACTGGGAAGAATTTTGTTCCTAGCACTTCTCAGGCCCAGCCTAGAAATGTTCAGAACAGAAGGAACTCAGGACAAAGGAGACCTCAGGCAAGACCTAGGACTACTGAGGTTCAGACTCCTCAGACAGGGCACATAGCCCATCAGGAGCGTCCCAATTCTCTAAGAAGAAGGACAAACCAGGTGGCTTCTGAAGGGCAACGGAGACCTGACTCCGGTAACACTCAGGCCAGACCTCATGTGCCAAGAGGTCAGGCCCGAGTTGCTCCTGCTCAGGACAGACTTCAGCCCAATGCACCCAGGCTAAGGAGGAACAGGAGGCCAATCCTCAGGAATCAATATTGGGCTCCTGAGACTCAGACTGACACCCATACACCCTCAACTTCCCAGGCACAAAGGAAGAAGAAAACTGTGTATGTTGTTATTTCTGGGAGACAGGTCTACACTTCTGATGCTATCAGAATTGTCAGACAAATCTGGATCCCGAAGGGTATGGCTGACTCAGTAGGACCCAATACTAGATGGGTACCTGAGGCCTGATTCTTTTCAGGTCGCTGCGGGCTACAAGAAGAAAAAGGAGGATCTGTTGAAGGACTGGTACTTGGACTCAGGATGTTCCAGGCACATGACCGGATTTCATGATCTCCTTCAGGATTATGTAGCTCAAGAAGGCCCGCAGGTAACCTTTGGTGATAACTCTAAGGGTTTCACCAGAGGATTCGGAACCCTTGTTATTAACCCTGTCCGTGTAATGAATGTATCATATATTGAAGGACTGAGATACAACTTGCTCTCGGTTAGTCAGTTTTGTGACCGAGGATATAGTGTAGAATTTACATCTAACATGTGTCTTGTGAAGGACAAATCTACACTGCAGGTTCTGATTACAGGTATCAGGAGGGGCAATGTATATTTTACTGACTTTAAGAGCAGTCCTCCTGAAACCTGTCTGGTCGCTAAGAGCTCCTCTGAGCTCAGTTGGCTTTGGCATAAACGTCTGAGTCACTTAAACTTCAAGATTATTAACAAAATCTCTAGACTTTCTCTTGTAGATGGTCTGCCTAATGAAGTTTTTAGCAAAGACCACGTGTGCGGAGCATGTCAGGAAGGCAAGCAAACCAAAGCCTCATTCAAGGTGAAGGAAGCCTTCTCTACTGACAGAGTGCTTCAGCTCCTGCACATGGATCTCTTTGGTCCAGTAACTCCTGTCAGCATAAATGGTAGGAAATATACCCTTGTTGTTGTTGATGACTATTCTAGGTACACATGGGTTATTTTCTTGCTGAACAAAAAGGAGACACAGGTCAAGCTTCCAGAGTTACTCAAGCAACTGAGTACTGAACAGGGTCAGAGCATTGTCAGGATTCGATCAGATCGAGGAACCGAGTTTATAAACTCTATTATAACTGACTTTTGTACTAACCATGGTATAGCTCATGAGACTTCTGCAGCCAGGACCCCTCAGCAGAATGGGGTAGCTGAAAAAAGGAATCGAACCCTGAAGGAAGCTGCCAGGACCATGTTGGCTGAATCAGGACTGCCCAAGAAGTACTGGGCTGAAGCAATCATCACTGCTTGCTACACTCAGAACCGATCTATGCTGAACAAACAACATGCTCAGACACCCTATGAAACTTGGAACAAGAGGAAACCTCGCATCTCTTATTTCCATATTTTTGGGTGTAAGTGTTTCATCCTGAACAATGGGAAAGACCAGCTGAAAGCCTTTGATAGCAAATCTGATGAGGGAGTTTTCTTAGGATACTCCTCAGTCAGTAAAGCTTTCAGGGTGTATAACTGTCGGACCCTTAGGAAACACCTCATGTTGTGTTTGATGAGACTGCATCAGTACATAGGAAACAGGTTCCAAGTCCTGATACTGAGGGAATTACCAAAAGGGTAACAAGACTGAGTCTGAAGAATCCTGAATTCAAGATCAAACTTGTCAGTGCTCCCAAGGGATGGGATGATGATGATGAAGATCAGGATGGATTTCAGGCCAACCCTCAGCAAGCCCCTGCCTCAGAAAACGTTGAGTCTCAGACGGAAGGACAGACTCAACCTGAGGTACGTACTGTCGGTGATGATGCATCTGCACCTGAGACAGTTACTGAGTCCAACACTGTAGGGGGAAACAATTTCTCTGATATTGGTCAACCCTCAGGAAATGACTCAGTATCCCCTGTTCTTGCTCGTTTCGTTTCTTTGCCTATTATTATCGAGGCTAATGTTTCAGGATCAGGCAGTGGAACGTCAGTAGCTCCCAGTGCTCCAGTCAGCAGGAGGCGATGGCTAGATGATCACTCATTGGCTGATATCAATGGGGATATCAATGAGGGGGTCAGGACGAGGTTGTCCTTTGGTGAAAGCGCTATGTTTTGTTGCTTCCTGAGTGATCAGGAACCAACAAGCATAGAAGAAGCTCTAGCTGATCCCAACTGGATCCTAGCCATGCAGGATGAGCTCAATCAGTTTGAGCGGAATCAGGTTTGGGAGTTAGTTGAGAGACCTAGGCATCAACATGTTATTGGCACCAAGTGGGTTTTTAAGAACAAGAGGGATGAGAAGAATGTTGTTGTCAGAAATAAGGCCAGGCTAGTAGCAAAGGGTTACTCTCAGGCCGAGGGTATCGATTATGATGAGACCTTTGCTCCAGTCGCAAGATTGGAAGCAATCAGGTTGTTTCTGGCTTATGCAACATTCAGGAAATTCAAAGTGTATCAGATGGACGTAAAGAGTGCTTTTCTGAACGGTGTACTGAATGAAGAGGTGTATGTTGAGCAACCTCCTGGATTTGAAGTTGGTAATATGGTATATCACCTGAAGAAAGCTCTTTATGGCCTGAAGCAAGCTCCGAGAGCTTGGTATGATACATTATCCCAATTCCTGATAGACCACGGGTTCGTGAAAGGAACAGTGGACAGGACCCTCTTCCGGATCACCGAAGGGGAAGACATTCTCTTGGTTCAGATTTATGTGGATGACATAATATTTGGATCTCCTAATCTGAAGCTTTGTGAGAAATTCTCCAAGCTGATGACTGGGAAATTTGAGATGTCAATGATGGGAGAACTGAATTTCTTTCTGGGTCTCCAAGTCAGGCAAACTGACTCCGGAATTTTCATTAATCAGTCCAAGTATGCGAGGGACTTGATTCAGAAATTTGGAGTTCAGTCCAGCAAAGTCTCACGCATTCCCATGAACACGAATGAGAAGCTGGATCCTGACAAAGAAGGAGTCTCAGTAAATTAGACTGAATATAGGGCACTGATAGGATCTTTATTGTATCTGACTGCTAGTCGTCCTGACATCACTTATGCAGTTGGAGTTTGTGCAAGGTATCAGTCTGATCCAAAGAAGAGTCATCTAGAGAGTGCCAAAAAGATACTGAAATACCTGAGAGGTACAGTCAATCTAGGACTTTGGTATCCCTCTGATGATAACCTAGAACTGACTGGCTATTCAGATGCTGATTATGGAGGCTGTAGACTTGATAGGAAATCAACTACAGGCACATGTCAGTTTCTAGGGAGTAAACTGATCTCTTGGTTTTCTAAAAAGCAAACCAGTGTTGCAACGTCTACTACTGAGGCTGAGTATATGGCGGCAGGCAGTTGTTGGTCTCAGATACTTTGGCTGAAACAACAACTGAGAGACTACCAAATAGAGGCCACTGAAGTCCCAATTTATTGTGACAATAATAGTGCCATTGCCATATTCCAAAACCCAGTCTTACACACAAGGTGTAAGCATGTAGACATCAGGCATCACTTTATCAGAGATCATGTTGAGAAGAAGGACATCAAGATGGAGAGAGTTCCTACTGAAAAACAGAGAGCTGACATCCTGACTAAGGCTTTGCCTGAAAACAGGTTTGTTGAGTTATCAGTAGAGTTAGGACTCCTTGACCCAGACTTAGGTGATTCAGACTGAATCTCTGATAAGAATGCACAAGGTCAGGGGGAATAACTCATATGGACTCAGGATGAAGGAATCCCAGAGAGAATGTGAATGGTTGTAGGGGGAACATTCAGTATAAAATGGATGATCAGTATAGACTGACTAAGATTCAGGACACAGAATTCAGGGCTTGTCACCCTGATAGTGCAATAAGTGGTATCAGTCAGAATACATATCTGACTGACTGGTATGTTTCCTGATTTTTATCTAGTCATCTGATATTACGTGCATTATCCTTTTACTGTTTGTTGTATTGTCAAATCAATTTAATTTGTCAAATGATCCCAGCCATTCGTTTTAATATTCGGTTATTATTTAATTCAATTTATTTGAATTAAATACAGACATCTCTAATGTGCATTTAATGCACTATGGGCGGGAACAGTTTTCGATAAAATTTGACCAATTACTTTTGAAAAACCGAAGAGTCAAATGCTTTTCACTGCTCAATCTTGGTCATTGAATCTCATAGGTCACTATTTTCTAAGCCGTCCGATTAAAACCGAATTTTTTCTATAACTAAGAGAAGATTGTGTTGTTAAAACTTTTATGCACCCAATATTTTCTTAACTTATTTTCTCTAAAAACCCGATTCTCTTCAATTCCTTCAAATTCTCCATGGCTTCACCTTCTGCCGATACCTTCTTTGGAAATCTTTTCCATTTAAGGAATGAAATACATTATGAGCCCTACGGGGATTTTTCTTCCAATAACCCAGACATTTTGCCTGTACGAGAACTTTTTGATAATGCAGTTCTTCTGCAGTTCATTACTGCAAAGTCACAGAGGCTCCATCCACGACTTATTGCTGCCTTCTACCTGAAGATGGCGCAAAACAAGGACTCCCAGGAGTGGGAAACTTGTATTCCCTTGACCACCTGTGAAAAGGGAAAGGATGGTGAGGAGGAGATGATCAGGAGATGGGTCACTCTCAACATCCGGGAGAAGATTAAGGAGGTTTTTAATCTTCCCAATACAGGACGAAGCCCAGTGGATTATGGGTATGTGAATGAGAAGGACTTTCTCCAGTCCCTGTGCGATGGGGATGTCGTCCTGAAATCTGGCCTGAATAAATCAGTCTTGAGGACTGAAAATCGTCACTTCTTCGACCTGACAAGTCAGGGAGTGATGGGGATTGCTGGAGGATTGGAGCAGATGTCCAGACCGAAGCTATACACGATGATGGCTATCTCTGACGCCTCTCTGCACAACTTTGACTGGGAGGGTTACTTCCTCCAAATGCTGGTGGCTGAGACCAGCAAAATTAAGTACTCGCCAGAGGGGCAGGCTACTTTTGAGGCCAAGATGCACTTTGGCACCAAGATCTCTATGCTCTTGGAGACCCTGGATCTCGGTGATGTGGATCAGGCCCAATCACTCGAGATTCCAGCGAAAATCCATCTCTTCAGAGCTTTTTCCTATGATGCTGGCACAAGGAGAAGGCCTCGGACTCAGAAGAAGAAGGCCCAGGCGAGCATGACTAAAAGAGTCAAGGCTCAGGCAGGCAAGTCTTCCGAGTCTGATACAGCAAAGTCAGCGGAGGAAAAATCTAAACCCTCCAGACCCAAGCAACAAAAGCTGAAATTTTTCTACTCAGGGTCAGCAGAGCCAGAGAAGAAACTCGTGGAAGAGCGAGAGAAGAAGCTTATGGAAGAGCGAGAGAAAAAGCTCATGGAAGAGCAAGCTGCTGAAGTTGTTCAGCATGCAACTCCGGAGAAGGAACCAGCTCAGGCGCATGCTGTTCTTGAAATTGCTCCGATTACATCTGTTCCGGAGGTTGCGTCCCCTGATCCCGACCAACTGATTCTTAACATTGCTGAAACTTATCAGGGTTTGGGTCAGGTAGAGCCTGCTCAGGAGGGAGGAGTTGAGCAAGAGGCTGCTGAATCAGTTCAGGCTGAAACACCATGGCCTTTCCCTGCGCCCGATGTGAATATTCTTTCAGATTTTGAGATTGTAGCAAGGGGAGAGGCAGCTGAGATAGTGGAGAGGAGATTCCCTGATCTCACTGAGGCTCAGAAGGAGGCAGTAGTGCAACTCCGCACTTTTGCCATGATCAGAAATGCTACTTGGTCTGGGCTCAGCCAGCTAGGAGAGTCCAGAGGATGGGACTGCATTGCAGATTTAGAAGCCGCCCTCTTTGATCATTTTGATGTAAACTCTCTACATCATCTGATCAAGATGGTGGATTTTATCAGAACAGTCCGTAGAACGTATCCTGAGCCTGAGACTCAGAAAGCTGAAGAGAGGAGAGAGGAGAAGGAAGCTGAAATGGAGGTGGTGATGATTGCTGATGATGATCAGCAAGGTGGCACTGAGGGAGTCAGTGCACCGGCCGATGAAGCAATCCTGGGACCCGGGATTGCGGAGGCTTCAGGAGAGGGTCCACCAGGCATGGTCCGAGTCAGAGGCAAATGGACTACACCCGAAGCAGTATATCTTTAGAATTCCTCACGAGCTCTTGGCAATCTGCACAGGAGGGTCATCCTCGTTGAGCGAAAATCTAGTAGGGTTAGTTCAAATTCTGAATTGCTGAACAAGAAAGTGAACAGACTGGATCATGACCTGAATGATATGGCCACTGATATGCATGCAGCGATTGATCTTCTTGGGGAAGCTCGGACTGGAATCAATGTAGAACTCACTGTCATTTCAGAGCAAGCCAAGAATGTTATTCAGAACTGCAATCAGATGGTTTTAGATGTGCAGACTCAGCAGGAGACTAAGCTTGCCAATTTTCTGGATCAACAACTGTCTGAAAAGGTTGATCAACTGGTTGATGAGAAGTTGGTCAAGCTAAAAGCTGAACTGAAGGAGGACCTGCTGAGGGAGTTGTCTGCACAGGAGAAGGAGAAAATTGCATCTGCCCTAGACACAAGGATGGAAAACTTCGAGGGTCGACTGAAGGCTGCACACAATTCAGCCGTTGATCAGCTCAGTATTGGCCTGAGAGGAATGCCAGGGCAGATTGGGCAATTGCAAGTGAAGCGGACTGAGATGGACAGTCAGTTCAATCTTTTGGCGGAGTCAGTGGATGAAGTTGTCAAACGTATTAATGACGATGATGCCAAAAAGGGGGAAGAAGGGAAGAAGCAAATTGCCACTACTGGTAAAGCTAAGAAGAAAAACTTTCCCCTTGAACTGAAGGCTGCGGAAAGAAAGAGGACTAGATCCGTAACCGCCATCGAAACTGCTGAAGGCTCAGATCCGAAGAAGTTGAGACCCTCTGAAGATCCGGCTCTTGAGCCGTTATATAAGGAGATGGAGGAACAAATGCCATCTGGGCTGACCACTCAGAAGAAATTGGTGATGACTGAAGCTCAAAAGATAGCAAAAATGAAAGAAATTTCGCTGCTCAGTCAGATCCAGCGCCTAATAGAGTCCAATGAGTATCTGACTTCTCAGGTCCAGAAGAAGAAATCTGTATCATCTGGATCTCGGATGAAGACTCAGAGGAAGATAGTGGTCAGACCAGATCAAAGTCATCCTCCATTGAAGTTTGTTGAAGACTTCATTCTGATTGAGATGCTGGAGGTATGGATTCCGATCCGGAATAGGTGGGCATACCTATTCTACGTGGTGGGGTTATGGGACGATCTGACTGAAGGAAAAGACATCATACTCCATCACTGGATGGCACAGGAGCATCCTGATCTCTGGGCTAAAATCATAAGACATGCTGACACTGAAGGTGTAGAGATCGCTCCTCCGGAATTCATCAAGTACCCTCCTCCACTCTTTAGGAATTCTAAGCAGCTGGACCGGAAAGTAATTTCTGAAGAAGTCGTCAGAGTAGGACGAGCTGCCGGGGCCATTGCTGATCGGAACAGGATGAAGCAGGTCCTAAACCGGGTACTGGAGATGTATGAGATTCCACTGACTGCTTGGAATAAGGATGAAGACTAGATCAGGAGCTAGTTGTTCAGGAATTTTGTAATAGCTTCAGGATACTTGTATTTCCTTATCAATCAATGAAGTTATTTATTTTTCCTGAGTACAACTTCTTGTTGACTCCTGCATTTACTTTTCTGAATCCTTATCAAGAACTGTACTAACCTATTCCTTGTTTTCATCTTATAGACTAAGTACCTAGTTTGTCAGGTGGTACTGAGTTATTTTCACTGACTAAGTTAGTTGATTGTATAGATGAATAGGAATTTGCTTAAGGGTTTTGGCATCATCAAAAAGGGGGAAATTGTTGGGACAATCTGAGTGTTTTGATTAGATCCCAAAACCCCTGAT